>WMED01001925.1:0-25694 GCA_019650415.1 Pipa parva
TTTTGGGGGTAAAAAGAATGTAAGACGCTGTCTTACTTTCGGGGAAACACGGTAGTATCAGTGGGCCTTTAAGCAAAGCAGTTGATAATTGCTTGGGAGGTATTTTTTTTCTACCAGAAATATTTAGTTCATGGTATGAAATTTCATTACATCATGAAGTTATTAAATTCTAAGCATTTAGTAATCTTTGTCATGTCAAACCCACAATCACAGTCAACGCCTAATTTTGTTTTTCTTCAAATAATTGACTCTTGAAAGCAACACTGCTCTTATTCCATATCACAGACTATAGTCATGCCACCCCTCCACCCCGCCAGCCCGTTGAATACCTGCATTATAACTATTCCTATACCCCAAGCACCATATACTGTACCTATGTACTTACTGAACAGTGAGAAGTCATGGGTTGTTTTACTAGCCAGCATGCTCCATCTAGCGGTGGGTGATGATAATGGCTGCTGGGAACAATAGTCCCGTCTTCAATGCTTACTGTTAATCATACTTGAGGGCAAATTTTCCTGAATTGGTCAGTGACATAAATTAGGAGGGTGTGGTATTATGATTTAAGTGTATTTACCTATAAAGTAATCATAAAAACGCAGTCAAGCCTTTTAGTCAATTTCTTGATTTAAGATTTAATAAAACTGCTCATAAACACCCTTTCTATAACTATTACCCAATCTATAACAGAAGGGTCCGTTATTAATAGTATAGCTGAGATTATTCCATTGTACATAATGGCACATTATATAGACCGCTATGAGGTGTTTTACAGAATTGTTTTCATTCACTAAAGCTGTATTAAAAGAGATTTAAGGGACAATTAAACAAAAAGCTGGAAAATGCCCCATTACATTCTGAACAATTAGGGGGTTATTTAGTAAAGGGGCGAATTCGCCCAGTGTAATGACTTCTTGTCTGTTCGCATCAGTACGATCAGGAAGAAGCAAAATTCACTTCTCCTTATTCATGAAGCAGCAAGTAGACTTGTTGAACAAGTAGACAGTGTCAGACACAGTTGCAAGCGCAGTGCGGCGTAGTCAATCGCACAATAGTAGGATGAGAAGTCATGTGGAGCGAGAAGAATTCTTCCAGTGAAGGGCAGTGACGTCATCCTCACCATATCCCACTAACTAAAAATAAGTGAATAATACTTATTTTTATATGTCACCTTGTGCCTAGTTCATGTTTAGTAGTAGACTCGTTTTTTTTGTAGCAGTCGCCATTGTCACTTTTGAATGAATAGTCGCTTTACACAACACTGGAGCCCTGCCATCATCTCCACAATTCGCCACTCTGATGTGGCAAACTCAAACAGGTGAATTCGGAGCAGTATGTTTTGCAGAATTCTCTCCTTCGACAGACTCCATCACATGCTGAATAGCCGAATTACCTGTGCACGCGCATGCAAAGTGATGCAAAGAGCTCCGTAAGTCTGTGACTGTCGTAAGCATCTGAATTAGTAGTGAATTCATCACATTGCAGAATTTGTTAAATAAGTAGGGTTGCAGACATCAAGAAAGAATGCAAATTCAGGCCTTTGCGCAACAGTTCGCCCTTTAATTTGGCTGTAGAATTCTAAAATAAGTAGTCTGCAAGAGAGCCAAGTCCAAATTCAGTTTAAATGGCACATAGTAAAAAGTGAATCCGTAGAAATGAATGCCGAAATAAAGGTATGGCGACGTGATACAAAATGAAGGGATGATTGTCTTTTTTAAATACTTCCAGATCTTTTTGGTCCAGTAAATATTTGGTGCTCCCTTATTTTGCATTAAACAAAATACGGTACATTAACTTTAGTTAAAGCGAAGACTGCCTTTCATGTTGAGCCACAAACATAACTACATACAGTACCATGTGCTTGTATATCTTTAGCCCTAGAACTGTTCTAATGCACCAAAGTAATGCATGCCATACTATACACGTGGGATTAAAACCATTAGTGCCCCCTGGCAGCACAGTTATCAGGGGGATGCTGGGAGTTTTAGCGCCGAAGGTTACTTATCTCTGATCTAAATTAAATTGGATAAAACTTTATAAGTTCAGGCTATGCAAGTTGGAAAAGATCGTGTTTATACAGCTGCTTCTCAGTCTGTCTATGGAAGATTTAGTATGCTGTATACCTCCCTGATGTCTCTAGGGATCATATCTGGACTGTAAGCAACTAGGACCATATTTTCTATTGATATCTGATCCCTAGGAATGCAAAAGGTGCAAATTGGGGAAAATTTGCCCTGGAACTGATTGTCTGTGAGTAGTAGCGGCTCTGGCCCTATTGGCGCCCTAGGCAACCCCCCACCCGGCGCCACTCCCCTTGCCCCACGCCCCCACTCACCTCCAACATCGCATAGTAAAAAAAAAAAAAATAGCACGCGAGTGCCTCCCTGTACACCCAGCGCCCCTAGCATCTGCCTATACTGCCTAATGGGAGAGCAGGCCCTGTCTGTGAGTGAATTCTGCTGGTTTAGAGATTGGGAAGTGGAGTGTTTTCCTATCTAAAGGGAACAATTAGAAATTCTTTTTTTAGATTCTATTGATATTGCATCACATCACAATGTAGGACTGCACCACAAGCCAATGGCAACATTTTTTGCTTAGGTAGGCTGGTAAAAAACAGATCTCAGCAAGAAGTATTACTTCAGTGCTGATCTATGGAAATTAGTGGAATACATACAAGGGAACTAAAGCCTCCAGTTTTGATAGCTGTAATTTAAGATGAGTCAAAAGCCTAATGTTTGGGAGTGGATTTTTAGAAGTATGAGAAAATGTGTTTTATGTTGTATTCTGTATTCAGTTTATGTTACCGTTGATAAAATAGGTACTTTTGACGTTGTGTAATAAGTGTATTTCCAATGGGGTCCACTGTAAGAATATAGGAGGTTATTCACTAAGGTGCAAATTCAACTGTCAAATTCTCAAACAGCGGATTCCCATAGCAAATCTGCGACCGTAACAATTTCCCTATTGTAAAGTTGCGACTGCGACAAATTTTTAAAGATGCGACTGTGACACTTTTCCATAGTAAAGTTGTGACTGCAACAATATTCTCATTATAAAGATGCCACTGCGGCAATAGCAGTCTATTGTGACTGTCTTTAGTTGGCGAATTCACACCTATACACAACAATTTAGGGGGTTATTCACTAAAGTGCGAATTGTTGCGTATAGGTGTGAATTCCCCAGATAAAGATAGTTGCAATAGGCTGCTACTGTCGCAGTCGCCTCTTTATAATGAGACTATTGTTGCAGTCGCGACTTTATAATAGGAAAATTGTTGCGACTTTACAATGGGGAAATTGTTGCAGATTTTCTATGGGAATCCACTGTTTGCGAATTCGACAGTCGAATTTTCACCTTAGTGAATAATCCCCTCAGACTTTAGTGAATAACCCCCATAATGCTTTCTCAATTTGCATCTACAGAACACCTTTTAAAGGACCAGTAACACCCAAATAATCAATCAAAAAAAAGAGTTGTGTAGTTTGCTTATGCTACCATACACATGAACATTACCGGATCAGATTTCCCAGCATGTCCAGTAAAGAATCCAAATTGAATTTTATTGGGACATGCAATCATTACCCTGCTAAACCTGAAAAGCTTATCTGCCTTTTGGTTTCTACTAAAATGATCAGACAAATCTTTTTTGTAGCCATCTTTAATAGTAAATATAGTATTGAGCATTTAGGCCTGGGTCACACTGGCTGTTTTGTAGCTGAGCAAAAAAAAAAAAGTGCCTATTGTTTCCTGTGGGATAATCCACACAGGCTGTTTTGTTGAAAACCATAATTAAGTCAGTTCTACAAAACAGCCAGTGTGGCCCTGACCTTAGATTGGTAGATTTGCTATTCAACCATGCACTGAAATGTACCAGTGAACTGAAGAAAAATCTCACCCTTGTTGACTAATGGCCATTTCCACTTTATTGGTTTCTTCTTTAAAAGCCGAGGATGGTTTTTCTTTCCAGCCCCCAGTGTGTTCTATAAAAGATATACACATAGTGAAGCATGTTGTAGAATGCCATCTCCTGTAGGAAATGAGAAAAATAAATGCATTAAACAGTTAACAATTTGATCATATGGTGGTGACGCCGAGAGCTGCAGACTGAATTTAGCACTTTGGTAAAAAAAAAATCCGTATCAAAGTCTAATTATTCCAGTACAGAGAGATTGTGGTCGTAGAATTTTCCTGGACAAAGTGTTTTGTAACCACTAATCCTGTCCTGATAAGAAGGGTCAGGAGAAGAGTCGTTAGCTGCATCAGCAGCAAATGGAAAGGAGATGTGGTTGTGATTCCCACACTGATTGTACTGAAGGATTTTATTATTCAGGAGAATTAGCTGATTCCTCACCAATTCTCTTCTTTTCCTTCAGTTTCCTGCCTTGCATTCTAACAATTCCAGTATTATTATTATTATTATTATTATTATAATTTCATGTCTTTTAAATAGTTTGAATATAGAATTAAAGAACTAAAGCTTGTTTTCTCTAGGGGTGATTCTCAAGGAGGGAGGGGGGAATACTTACCAGTCACCTCCTCTCCAGCACTAACTTCTGCTTCACTTCCACTTCAACATCACTGATTTTTTTTTTTCTTCTGCGCAACTGCTTCTGGGCGTGCCCAGAAGGAAAACTTGCTGATGTTGAAAAGGAGGCGTGAACCAGAAGACAATTGTAACACTACAACAGGAGAATTGAAGATCACCTTCATCTTTAAGCAGGAGGCAGAAAATGAGTTTTAGTTCTCTGTCAACAAAATTAAATTTAAGAGAATAAAATGAAATTAAAAGAATATCCTTCAACACTTCAGTAATTTACTGTCTTTTTAACAGCAGAGAATGTAATTTATAGCTGAAATAATCCAACGCCCACTTTTTTGTGGGCTGTATTTGGTTTCAGTTGCTGCTTTTTGCAGAGAACATACCGCTGAGACTGATTTTGTAAGGAGCAAATGCAAACCCTGCTGAATAGACAAAATCCACAGATAGCTGAATTCACTCACAGATGACACAGATGTAGAATCCACTGTAGTTTATTGCAGAACTTCAGGGATGAGATCTATACCAATCTGGAGAGGTAAAAAATCTTTACTTTTCCGGCCTGCAATACTTGTGGCTGTATTACAATGCTCAGCTCAGGTGGAAGCAGGAAATTAACATGGACTGGATCATTCCATTTGTAAAATGGGGAGGGGAGTTGTACCATATTAATGCTATACAGAGGAACAATATAAATAACATTAGAATATGCATAACAATAATAATATAGCTGCTGTGACAGCACAAGCTGGCCAAACATAGTTTCATATAGTTTATCCTCATTTAATGCCACAACTTTTACTGCAGCAGTCTTGTGAAGTTAGCACTTTGTATTGTGGGATTTGTAGTCATTTTTTACTAGTTCTGAAACATTTTAACATGGCAACACAAATCTATGGCAACTGAAATAGTAGATTATCTCATGCCATCTGCAACAAGTTTTTCTTTCTTAGTAAACATTCACTATTGCATTATTTTCTTGATTTTCTGTACATACCAGTGAATAAAGGACTAAATTTGGTTCTGATATTAACAATTAAATGAATCCATGCCTGATGAAGGGGAGGCCATTCAAAACTTTATGTACATACTATACACTTTGATGCCTTTTTGAGTCTACACAGTGAGCAGCCTGGATTTATTTGTATTATAGTATAAAGGGGGGCAAGTGTATAGTATTTATTGCCAATAAAATGTGATCAATCCCCCTTTAGTTGCAGTTGAGAAGCTCTGTTTTCTTTGTTACATGAAGGAGCAGAGGTTAGAAGAGGAATTTTAACAGAAAAATGTAAAACAAGTATAACGGTTATTATTATTATTAGTAGTAGTATTTTTTGTGCCTACTAAAAGTAAAGCTTCTACTGTAAATTATATGGGTATTATCACTTTTTAAAGCATTGACTTGTGGCCTCAGGCTTTTTAAATGGTCTTACAACTCTTCGATGGTCATTATTTCTGTCCTGACTGAATAGGAATGGTATGATTAAAGGATATTCAGTGTCTGACCATAAGGATCAGGCTGCTCTGCTACATTACCGCTAACTATCTTAAGACTTGGTAACCAACAAAGTTTAAGAGATATCAAATTATTAAGAATATTATTGTGGGCTGCCTGTCCCAGAGAATTTGGCTACAAAATATTGAGGGGGTTATTCTGTAAGGTCCAAGTTCGTCTGTCGAATTCTCATATCAACGGATTCCCATAGCAAATCCACAATGGCGACAATTCTCCCATTGTAAAGTCGCGACTGTGACAATTTTTAAAGTTGTATGCATATTACCAAGGCAGAGATGCACGCTACTTACTTCCTCTGTCTGCCCAATCCCTTAGCTATCACATGTGCTAAAGGACACACACACACACACACACACACACACACATATATTTTTTTTAATATAACTTATGCATAAAAAAGAACTAACGTCTTCATATAAATAACATTTGTTCATATAGCCTACATGCCAGCAATGCAATAAACCCACAATCTTTCCCCTCCAAGCCACCTCCTTAATTATTTTGCTTCTTCCGCAAGTATTGCTTCATAAGAACATGACAACCTTTGTAGTATTTCATTTCTTGGTATGATGGTGTCTTGGGCATTGACTTCTTACAGAGTATGTGCCATATGCATGTGCCTCATTGATATTCATAGTTTATTGTTCCATGTGACATTCCCCAACCAGTCATACAATATGTGTTATGATGATGTCACATTTCTTTAGCATTTTAATGAGGATTCAATATGGCTGCCATGAGATACTAGCACCAGCAGTTCTATAAGATATGGCAGTACCAGATTTGCTGCTTCATAATATAGCAGTTTAGGCTGGCAGACCCTGTACTTAAAGTATATCAGTTGCGGTAACGGTATTTTAGTTCTAATTACAGTAAGTATTGATCTGTTTTCTGTGGTCAGAATAATTTAACCAAGTGTCTCACTGGGCTGTATGAATTACCACGCAAGTTTGTTTCTACTGTTGTGAATGGTACCCTGAGTGGAATCCACCATAATGTACCTCTGATTAGCGCAATGCGAAGATTATACATCCAGACTCAAACTGTTAACAGTGCCCTCTAGTGATGAAACTTGTGGAATGCTTTTTCTATGCAGGCTGAATGTATAATTAAAAGTATATTAAGTACTGTATCCATTTCTTTTTTTTTTATTTCTTATTTTCTTATTAGTCTCAGATGCTGTATCTATTAATTCTCTGCCACGAGGAGGTAAGCACAAACGGAAAGAACGGAGGCAACCTCGCTTTCGACGTGCAGCTACCTCCCGCCCTGAGCGTGTATGGCCAGATGGCGTCATTCCTTATGTCATCAGCGGAAATTTCAGTGGTGAGTTTAAGGCTGTGGATGGGCAGGGTGGGGTAACTGTTACATTCTAGATAAATGATGTCATTCATATCAACTATTGTGTAATAGGAAATACAGAATGACTATTGATCTATTTCTTTGTTTTCCTTTCTGTTTCTTACCTTTACAATGCTGGTTTCCCCATTTCTTTTTTTCTCCATCTGTACAATACCTGTCTTATCTTTTTATTTCCCATAACCCTTGTACTTTTGTTTTCTGCACTCATATCCTTTCTTTTTTTTACCTCTGACAAATATTCTTCCCTCCTTGTCTGATCTTTTTTTTTTTGTATTGTTTCTCTTCCCCATTCATCCCCACACCCTTCCATCTTTTGCTTTCTGCCTCCCCCTCCCATTATATCACAGGCAGTCAGAGAGCAATATTTCGGCAAGCGATGCGTCACTGGGAGAAGCACACCTGTGTCACATTTCTGGAAAGAAATGATGAAGATAGTTACATTGTTTTCACATATAGACCATGCGGGTAAATAAACTGGGGAAAAAGATAAACCACCCTGTGTTTTATGCCTGGTACTTCCAAGAGAAATTCCTAAACTTAGAGGGAAATGTTTACTTAAAATTAATTCTAGTATGTTTTAGTAAGTGACAAAGCAACAACGGGGCTTGATTTGTGTTTGTTAAACTATTTTTTTTTAATTTGCGTATATTTATGCATTATGTATCACCCAAGCTTTAAACCCTTTCCTGGTATCTAGTATAAACAGGGTGTTTTTCTAAAATCTATGTGGCCCCTCTCCCGCCCACCCCACCCCCCAAGCAAATACTTTACTGGTAGCACTGGTAAATAAAAAGGTCACGTGACCACATCAGTGACAGTCATGTGACCTGACGATTTACCAGTGCTACGAATAAAGACTGTTTCAGCTTTGAGTGTAACTGACCCTAGCAGTCAGATATTGATTTGAAAGCATGAAGGGGTTGAGAAGTTTTTTTTTTTTTTTTTTGTTTTTTTTGTTTTTTTTAAAAGCTTCACATTTTTGTTCATATATTTAATATGCTTAAATTTAATATGATAACTTCATTTATATATAATATTTACAGAACAACTCCTCTATTCATGATCGATCTCACAAAGAAACATGTAATTCTATCTGCTATTTTGGGAATAATAATATTTGTCCTTGCTCTGCAGATGCTGCTCTTATGTGGGTCGTCGTGGCGGTGGTCCACAAGCTATATCCATTGGAAAAAACTGTGACAAATTTGGTATTGTTGTTCATGAATTGGGTCACGTCATAGGATTCTGGCATGAACACACAAGACCCGACCGGGATGATCACGTGTCTATCATCAGGGAAAATATACAGCCGGGTACTTGCTGGGAGTTGTGGTAGAAGAGTAATTAGGGTAATCTGAGAGGCAACAAAAATGGAAGAAGCCATGGTAGAATGTAGGAGAGGAGTTTCTGCAAAAATAAAGACCATATTACCTACTAGTTACGTTACGGTAGATACTAAAACATATTTTAATTGGTGCTAATTTCATACTACAGATACAAGACTCTTAAAAGTGTGTGACATACACTACTACTAGAATAGTAGTAGTAAATTTATAAACAAAGACAATTATTTACTGAGGTCTAGTAACTCATAGCAACAAATTAGCAGTTAGCATTTACTGGTATAAGAGAGGTAGAATAGTGAAAAGCCAACCTTTTCCTAGAAAACACCTGTCGATTTCAGTATGGCTAAGTCCACAACTGCTGTGTTGTTGCAGCATAAACCATGTTTGGTTAAAAACTGCAACAGATTATGGCTGTACCATGATAAAATGTGTGGCATAGAATTTATTGGGACATGGCTTGTGACTGCTTTGTGTATTTTCACGCTTGGTAAACCATGATAAAATTCACCAAAATTCAAGTTTAGTTCCTTCCAATGTAGAGGACAGAGAAATATATAGGGCATGCTGGAAGACACTACTGTAAAATATATTGCTTATGTTGCATCAGTGACTGGGATACAAGCCGGTTCATGTAAATAGATATGAGTAGAAATAAAATAATTATTTTTCTATTTACCTTGTTAGTGGTTAATTGCTAGTGAAAAAAATAATACACCCACTCTTTACATTTTCCAGGAATCCCCCTTAGGGTTCCAACCCACAAGTTGGGATATGGAAAATCTGGATCTTAGAGGTCATCTCCATTACTCACTCTCTTACCATTGGTGTATGTGGATAAGGTATACATGTAACCAATATCCAGTACATACATATCAATGGATAACAATTCATGAGCATTAAGAATGTTAATGCCTAAATGCCAACAGTTCTGTTCTTGTATATGGTTTCAGCAGTACACCCAGTCCCTGCGTAATTATCCCTCTTTTTCTTGTATTGGTATCAACTGAATGGTGGAGGTATAAATGGATGGGCATAAACTAAAACACTTTGTTGTCATATTTAGGATTTTCCTTATAGTTCTGCTCCTTTATTTTGTGTTATTCCCTCAGGACAGGAGTATAACTTCTTGAAAATGGAACCAGAAGAAGTAGAGTCTCTTGGAGAAACGTATGATTTTGACAGCATCATGCATTACGCACGCAACACCTTCTCCAGGTGAGGGTTTCCACTTGAAAGAGAAATGTGTCCCTTTGGTCTATGGTTGAAATAAGAATAAAAAATTGGGTATAATACTGAGATGAGATTGATGCTGTTTTCTAAATTGGGTTCAGCAAAATAAGGAAAAATGAAGAATGAGTTCATGAATGGCGTGATTGATAACATTGCATCTTGGGATTGTCTTCTTTAGTAAGGTCTAGTTTGTCCCCTGACAGAATCCAGGAAGAAGCCTACTTACCAATGTTAAATATGAGAATAAAAGTTAGATCCCCCGTGGATATTTGTTGGCATGTCCTTTTGCTACATCACATCATTTTGACTGGTTCATTTTTTATTTCCATAGGGGAATATTTCTGGACACAATCCTGCCTAAATATGATGTGAATGGCGTGAGACCTCCAATTGGACAAAGGACACGACTGAGCACTGGAGACATTGCACAAGCCAGAAAGCTGTATAAATGTCCAGGTATGCTAAGATAATATTTTGAGAAACACTCTTGTAATGAAGTATTTTTTTACTAATTAGAAACTACTAAGGTTTGATGAGTTTTTTAAATATATGTAAGCCGTTATAGGTCTCCTAGATAAGGAAATATATTTCATGGAACTCTAAGGGATGTTGGATGTTGTAGTTCAGCAAAATCTTGAGCGCTTATAGGCTCAATGACTATATTTTCGGGTTCTATGGAAGGTAGTATTGCCCCTCCACAATACATGGAGTCTGGGGTATCTTCATATGCCATATCTGGAGAGAAATTTGTTACAAGTACCCTGTAGTAAGGCATGGACAATGAGGGACAAAGACCCACAAATGAATTAATTACTCCAACTTCCTTATTTGGACTTTTTATTATTATTATTATTATTATTATTACTGTCCTTTATTTCTTGATCTTTTCTTTTCTGCCTTCTCCTTCCTTCCTATTTATTTTCTCTTTTGATTGCTAGTTTTTAAGCTTTTCACTTGTTACTATGGGAACGGAATGACAAATTTGTTTAGCATCCTGACCAACTGTGTATGAGATCTGCAGGGTGTTGGAAACGCCTACTGTTTTAACCCATTGTAAACTGGAGAATCTTTCCCACTGACACTCCACTCAGTTACTGAGCGCAGTTACTCCAGCAACCCTTTTTATGTCCTGCATTCTGGGATATAGAGGAAAATATAATTCCTTAAATGCCCCCTGTGTTATCTACAGAACAAAGGAAAAAGTACTAGCTCCATAAATGTCCTTCCATCACAACAGCTTTAACCCATTAGCAATTTATGATTACACTTTTGTATACAACACCCAACAAATAGAAAATACTGGCAAGTGAGTGAAAATTAAAAATAAATTTCTCCATCCTGCTTAAACCAGCTAATAAAACCCAATACGCCTCTGTCATTGCTGTCGAAAATCATATAAACATTTGTAAACATTTTATTCAAACAAGACCTGTTCCATTCAGCCTGTCGACGTCCTCAATGGTATTCACCCTTTCAACTGCTTATTCTAGAGGCCAGTCATTAACTCCACATATGACTGTGGCTTGTGGAAAAGAAAAAGCTGCCCTATTTTGAGCTTTGATATCATAGCTTCCTCTGCCCACAAATAACCTCAGAACATCTGTGAAACATCTGGAAATCATGCGTTCATGACATCATAAGGAGGGGGTAATTCCGCACAAACAGACGGGGGTGAGAGACCAGAGGGGGTGGGGTTAGAAGCAACTTTAAGTGTGAAGGAAAAAGAGAGATGATATTGGTGAACCTGTCACTGATGGCAATTCAGGCTTCAATGCTTGGCCCAACTAGCTCAATCCTTTCTTTCCTATTTACAAATCATTTCACTGGCAATAGCTGTACGCTTGCAATGAATTCTGTAAGAACTGACCCATATCTATTTTAATAAGTCTACCAGAGACTTGACCAAGGCAAGTAAATACTACTTTTAAGCGAACAGGACTGCAACACATAAAACAGATGGCTATAAACTGAATGGAGAAAGAATTAAATGCAACAGGAAGGGAAGAGAGAAGCTAACATGTGGCCTGTCATTTTTTAGATTCTGGATTGCAATGTTAGTCTCTGGTTTAATTCTATTTGTGTGATGTGTTTTCTCTTTCCTGTATCACCAGCCTGCGGGGAGACTCTTCAGGATAGCCAGGGTAACTTTTCATCCCCTGGATTCCCCAATGGTTACTCTGCGTACATGCACTGTGTCTGGAGACTGTCTGTCACTCCTGGGGAAAAGGTATTTAAATGTCTGTGAACCCCTCTTCTTTTATCTCCTTTTAATTGTTCATACTGTCTGTCATTCACTCTGATTTTTCCACTTTATTTCCTGTATCTCAGTTAAGGAGTTACCCTTTCTGTAAGTCTTTTTATTGTTTGTTTGTTTGTTTTTACTTTTTTGTGACCCATTCCTGTTTACACTTTTTCAGTCACGTCCCTGACTAAATCAGTCACCTTTACTCTATACCTTCACAAATTAAAGGACCTGTTAACCTAAATACAAACTACTGGGGAGGGAAATCTCTCATTAACATTCAAAAGAAATATAAGCATCTGAGCTTGTAAACAGCATGAAGATTATGGGGATTATTCATGAATGTGAGAATTCCTAATTCCCATAGCGAAGAATAGAATGGCAGATAATGATTTCTTGCGTAGTCTGTAGGTCAGCAGGATCCCTGCTTATTAACCCCTCTCTGATCTGGCAAAGTAAAACTTGCAAATTCGACACAGTACGTCTTGCCAAAATCGCTACTATGACAGACCCCGAAACTTGATGAATAGGGGAATTATTTGCGCGCGCACACACAAAGTGATTGCGGAGGGCTTTGTAAATCTGAGACTATTGCAAGCATACGAATTGTTGGAAATTCACCACATCACTGAGTTTGATAAATACACAAATATAGCGACGTGCCAACTTAATGCAAGTTGGGATCTTATCGTAACTGTTCAGACATTCATGAATAAGCCCCGCATGCATGTTACACTCCCACATATATTTTAGAATGATATATTTTTGCTTTGGTGACCCTTTAATTATACTGATTTTACGTGTGTGTTTTCGCCCAGTCACTTAGATTTTCCCTTGCTTTGCCTTTTTCCTCTGTCTCTCCCAGCCTTATTTCCATCGTACGCTCACCGTCTTCCCTTTAATCACTCACCCCCACTTTCTAACCTTCCACCACAGATTATACTGAACTTTACCTCTTTGGATCTGTACCGCAGCCGCCTCTGCTGGTATGACTACATTGAGGTCAGGGATGGATTTTGGAAAAAGGCCCCTCTGCGAGGTAAAGGCTTTTTAGTTTTCTTCCAGGCCAGCTGTTATTTAGGTGTTAGAATGATGACTGATTGTGGAATGTGTGTGTCCCTCTCTGCCTACAGGACGATTCTGCGGAGATAAAATACCAGAACCCATTATATCCACAGAGAGTCGCCTGTGGATTGAATTCCGGAGCAGCAGCAACTGGGTGGGAAAGGGATTCCAGGCTGTCTATGAAGGTAAAAGGGAAGATTGAAAAATTTAACAATAAAAAGAAAGTTCCAGAAAGAAATATAATGATTTACAGGCACTCTGACAATATTTTATACCTTTTTTTGTCTGGCCATCGCTCCCCCTCGTACCTCGTGTAGCAGTGGGGGGTGGGGGGGTTGAAGGCTGATCCATGGGAGCCAAGACTGATTAGTTATTGTAAAGGAAAAAATAAGAGAGGTCTGTAGTTTGATTGCCAGGATATATGGCCTATTGTATTTTACCCCAATGTTCCTTGTTGCTCCTTGTTGTTGTTACCTTATATGTAGGTGATATGACATTATTGGTGACTGTTTCCTCCTGACATGCTGCACAGTCACAGTTCTGTCCACTTGCCCTTGCACAATTTAGGGCATTGATGTCTTCTGTCTTTATGTATGACATATTATGTTAAAGTAATATATTACTATGGCAGACTTTCTACAAAGGTTTGCAATGTTATTGTCACAGCGGTGAGGTTGTGTCAGCGCTGACTATGATTTATGGTTACATTTTGGTGAATAGTCTAGTATGGGATCTGTAGCTCACGGCTTTGGTTCCTGCTGTCGGTCAGAGACTCCTGTGATTACGGTTTTATATCGTGCTGGTTGCAAAATGGCAACCGCTGCCACAATTTGTTATAATTGTTATTTTAGTAAAGCTGTGGCCTAATTTTTCTACCAGTCTGGGAGTCATGTGTCTTTTTTTAATGTGGGTTTTTAATTCTGCCAATCAAGCAGCCAAAGTTTCAAATAAACAAAAAAAAGCTGTAACAAGAGGAAAGCAGTAAACTTTCTGTTTTATTATTCCTTGTGTTTCCCTTTTATAAATCAGCTCCAGAGCGACCCCATGCCATTTCCGCCACCATCTACATCACATTAATTGCTTTTGTTTATTTAAGCCTACAATTTACACTTATCCGTCTGTAATAGTGTTTTCCAATCATCCATCATTCCTGTGTCGGCTGTTTTTTTTAACCTTTATTCTCTATTTGCTAGTTTTAAATACAGCTTTTTTTTTCTTTTTTTTTATTTGTTTTACTGTTGCAGACACCTTTGCTATTTGACACGTACTAACATGTACTAACCACAAACTAGGTGGTAACCATAGCCCACAAAAAAATATCAAGCCCTAAGTCTGTTTGGTTTCTGCTCACAGATTATCCCACAATTGTAACATATCTTACAATTACAGTCCTTGTAATATCAAATCCTTGTTAAGTGAAGAGCACATGCGGCTTTGGTAAAGGATCCTTTCTTTACTTGACTGCTGTGAAGAGCCAAAACAACATACAGGTAGATCCACCACTTGTTTCATACTCCAGAGAGAGCTTCTTGCTGTGGTTTGTTCCGCTACGGTGCCCAACGTGGTCCAAAATACAGCAGTACGTACCTTGCGATCAGAATTAAAACAATTTACTTTTACAAAGAATGACTCTAATATCCAATTAAAATATAATCATGATTACTTAGGGGTGAGCAAAAAGAATAAAAAAAAAAGGAGAAGCACAATATATGTGGGTTCAACCACTGTACGTTTATTAATGTACCAAACAATGACATGTTTTGGGAAAAGCCCTTTATCAAACTGGCATACTTAGCGGTGAGATAATTGTCTGACACACCCTGGGAGTAAAGACTTCTGAAGATGGGTCAGTCATATAGTTTTGTAATTGAGCCTCGCCAAGACTGGAATCCCTTTAAAGCGTTCGCTGATGTCCGCATGCAGGAATCAGCGAATGCGTAACAGTCTCTGCGTGCTGATGCGAAGGATCGAAGGGCAAGATCGCTCTTTATTGAATTATCCCCTAATCTTGTTAGCTGTTGTGGGTCTGAAATCAGTTAATTGATCTGAGGCCTGATTTTTGAATTTAGAATTATTTTATAAAATTAATAAATATTCAGTCCGTAATGACAAGGCAAATGAACCAGATCTGACTCCTGCCACAAATCAAATTCATTGAAATGATTGTTACATACTTATAGTTAAATTCCTTAATGTGCACATCTTTACCTATCATAGGAATTCCTGAATATACTGACAGCCATCTTGCCTGGAAAATAACAAGATTGCTAACCATACTAGCTGCTGCTTATTTCTCTAACTCAATATGTTCCTGGAGCATTGCTCATTTTAAATTAGCCTTGCAGTATGAAAAATCCAACATAGATTCTTTGTTAAATTGTTGTCAATCCAATGTGCATGAGCTCTAATGACCCATTACCTCATATTGTTTGGATTTTACACATTATCCTGTCCCTGACACATTTCATTACTCTCTTTTACAAACCACTTTATTTCTGTTATGTTCCTCATTTTGCAGCACTGTGTGGGGGAGAGGTAAAGAAAGACTCGGGTCACATCCAGTCCCCTAATTACCCTGATGATTATAGACCCAACAAGGCCTGCGTTTGGAAGTTGAGTGTATCTGAAGGTTTCCATGTTGGAGTCTCATTCCAGTCCTTTGAGGTCAGTTGGACCAGACGTGCCTTTCTATCAGTATGCTCTGCATATTATTGCAAATAATAGACTGGGATGTATGTAATATAAGCCTCTGTACACAGGGGCATCTACATCAGATCTTTGCTGGTGATATTAATCCTAAAGTTTACAATACAATTTTGTTGCAACATAAAGAATTGAATATGGGGTGAAGCATCAGAACATAAAGTTATGCAGCTGCTTGGGGTTTATATATAAATATATATATATATATATATATATATATATATATATATATATATATATATGAATTAGGGGTGTGCGATATTGCCGAAAAATGATATCTCGATATTTTCTGTAATTTTGTGGATAACTATAATAATGATATTTTGCATTATTTGCATATTTCTCTGCAGGATCACATTTAAGCACTGCCATACCAACTGTCAAATGACAGCAGCTCCAGGGGTCCACTGGGGAGCTGGGTATGAGGGAAGGTTAATGCGGGTAGCCCCTGTTACAGGCAGGGTAATGAGAGTAAATGACACCGCAGCACCAGGAAGCTCTCCCACAAGAAACACATACACAGTGTGCACTACATTAAATACCACTCACATTCCCTTATTCTCGATACTATGCTCTAAACTACAGCTCCCGGCATGCCCTAACAAGCTTTAGTGCTTACCTAAGCGGCTGAATCGTTCTTGCGCTTTTCCGGACAAGTTGTATCTTTGTAGTGCAGCCCTTTTATAGCTCTGGGTGCCTTTAGCCAGTTCGTCGTGCCCGGGGCTTCCCTGGTCCTTGTGGCACCAGGCGCAGGACATAAGGCTCGTCTCCTGGCATAAACGCAGCCAGAGGAAGTCGTGCAGCCAGGAGCCCTGGAAGGAGCAGTGTATGCTGGGAAGCAGCGACTGGGAGCAGGCGGCTGGTAAGAGGCCGAAGCGCCGGGCTCCGTCTCCTTGATTAGCGCAGTCCGCTTCTTCCTCTGCCGGTCCTCCCTTTCCTGCCTGCCCACCGGCCGCCTCTTCGTCATCCTCCTCTTCACTACTTTTCCCACTTACCGAGGCCGCCGGCCCAGCTCCACCACTACTACTAGCAGCCCCTCGGCATCCAGCTCCACTTCCACTTCTTCCCCTCCTGCAGCTCCCCCGTTCATCTGCCGTATGGACCAGGCCTTGGCCTCCTCCACAGACAGGACCCCAGTAATGACAGATTGCACATCGTTATCACGGCAATTAAGATATTATCTTAGACGATATATATATCGCACACCCCTAATATGAATGCATTGTAAATTTGCTTCTCCTTTCTATTATTGTCTACTGCAGACTTTGCAATGTTCTTTTGGTATCTTTTACTGTGCTTATTTCCTTTTACTTCTATAATCAGTTAGCAACAGTATTACTTTCCTGAACCATCTCTCTTTCCTTGTGGGGCAAAGTAGAGTTATTTAATATAGAGAGATGAAAGGTTGTTTACATCTCTTACAACTGTAATTTGCAAAAAGTGTCATAACTACTACACAAATGTTTAAAAAGAAACAATAAGATTTGCATTAAGATTGCTCACTCAGTGGGCTCAATCAATCAAAATCAATGGTCCATTGTTCAGCACACTGATGATCAAATGCTTACCTACTGATCTGATGATCAGATGGAGGACCATAGCTTTATGTCAAGAGTTTCTAACCATCAAAAGTGAGTTTTAGATAGGGGTATACAAATAGTAGAGGCAGCTGCTAATGGGGTCCTTGGCAGAAGATGGTCCAGCCACAAGCTGCCTTGTTTTATTTAATTGCCACAACTATGTGGGCATGCACAGTGGTAGAAAGAGGAATCTATGGTGGATGCTGTACCTCCGTGGTTATATCGACCATTTCATATTCGAAAAAAGTACCCAAACTGATAAATCACAGACAAATTTGTATGAAATTATAGAATTTCCCAAAAAGACTAAAGTTTTAGTATTTATTGGGGTGAGAGGTTCTTTCTCAACAAATGAGAGAGAAAAGCTGGGAAATTTTAAAGGTGTTTTTTTTTTTTTTTCATTCAGTAATTTGTCTAAAAAGTAATGTTACAAAGGTGCCTTCACTAGAATGGCAGTTACAGAGACTGGAAGGTTTGTAGTACCAAAGGGAAAATCACGTTCTTTGTGACTGCAAAACCATTGTTCTTAACATTTTCCCATCTACCACAGATCGAACGACACGACACATGTGCCTATGATTACCTTGAGATTCGAGATGGCAGCACAGAAAACAGCCCTCTGATTGGCCGCTTCTGTGGCTATGATAAACCAGATGACATTAAAAGCTCAACTAATCAACTGTGGATCAAATTTGTGTCTGATGGTTCAATCAACAAGGCTGGCTTTTCGCTCAACTACTTCAAAGGTCAGTAGGATGGTTTTTTTAACAACACAGACAGAAAATTTCTTTCTAATTCATTAAGTGAGATGTGACAGTAGCAGTATGTGTGCAAAAGTGCATTAAATATGTAGGTTTTGGGTTTGAGGTATTATACCTATGATGACACTGACCCAAAATGTTTAGGTTTTAAGACACATTTTATCTCCATATCGTTGCAACAAAAACACATTTGTTTCCCTTGTGTTCTGCTTCCTCCCACAGAGGTTGACGAGTGCTCTCGTCCAAATAATGGGGGCTGTGAGCAACGCTGTGTAAACACTTTAGGAAGCTACAAGTGTGCATGTGACCCAGGTTATGAGTTGGGACCAGACAAAAAGTCATGTGAAGGTAAGAATTCTAGAGATTCATTCATATTTTTTATGTAAAAATCTTGGCTCACCTTAAAGATTAATTAGTGTACCCTAACCATAACTGATATGCTTAAAGTACAGGGTCTGCCAGCCTAAACAGCTATTTTATGAAGCCCCCTTTGGGCTCTTTTGCTATCTTATAGAACTTATGGTGCTAGTATCTCATGACCACCATGTTGGATCCTCATTAATATGCTTATGAACCCTGACACTTCTCACATAGTGTTTGACTGGTTGGGGAATATCTGATAAACTGTGGGCATACACTCCATGCTGATTTTCACACATGCTCTGTGAGAAGCCAGTACCCAGGACAACAGCTTTCTCAGCAGGGGGTGGAGCTGAAATACTACTGAGGCTGCCTGCCATGTTCTTGTGAAATATTACATGAAGAAGAATAAGGAAAAAATAATCAAGTAGATGGCTTTGAAGGGAAAAATTGTGGGTTCATTGTGTTGCTAGCATGTAGACTAATGAACAAATATGATTTATTATGAGACTTTAGTGCTTCTTTACTTCTCATTTGTTGTTCTAAAACTGCTCAACTTCGCAGCTGCCTGTGGAGGGTTCCTGACAAAGTTAAATGGATCTATAACCAGCCCCGGATGGCCCAAAGAGTATCCTCCAAACAAAAACTGTGTTTGGCAACTTGTGGCCCCGACACAGTATCGCATTTCCCTCAAGTTTGATCAATTTGAGACTGAAGGCAATGATGTAAGCACGTTTCTACATTGTCCTTAGCAGTCTTCCTTTTTCACCTTTCTTCTTCCTCTTTATTTCAATATTGTGATGTCTTTCCACTACAAGTTCACACAAGCAGACACACACACACACACACACAGGACAGAGACGATATACATGCACACAGATAGTTGTCTGCACATTTTTCACTTGTTTAATAGTGTCCTACAATTTTTACACATTTTACATGAAATTCAAGGGAACACTGCTCTTGCCTTCTGCTCATCTACCCCCTTCTTGTGTTTTCTGTCTAACCACCCTGCTTTTTTTAACTTTTTATCCGGCATTATTTACCTGCTCAGGTTTGCAAATACGATTTTGTGGAAGTTCGCAGCGGACTAACATCAGATTCCAAGCTACATGGGAAGTTCTGTGGTTCTGAGCTCCCGACAGTGATCACCTCGCAGTACAATAACATGCGCATAGAGTTCAAATCTGATAACACTGTGTCTAAGAAAGGTTTCCAGGCTCATTTCTTCTCAGGTGAGCCTTCTGCTTGCATGCCGCTGTCATCTTTCCTTTTCCTCTCCTTCAAAATTTGCACTTGGGATGTCTTGATTTTCTGACACCCCACCAAGACCAAGGTAACGTGTATCCAGGATATGATGACATCATATTATTCATTAATTGCCTGCTTTGCTATGGGATGTCATCATTTCTTATTCCATCATAATAAATAAAATGATTTTATTCAAAATTAGAAGGTATAATGCAGCAAATAAAGTGTTGGCCATTGGACAATGACAGCATTATCAGAAAAGCAGTCAAAATGTTCGTTAGCAAGTTATATACAGTGATTGTGCTATGTCAATGATAGTGAAAGGAGGAACTAAAGGTTTTCAAAGAAGTTCGTGCAATACTAGGAGAGAGAGTGAAGTAAAAGGAATATGCAGAAGAGGGCAGTGCTTGTGGACCCTAGAGGTGGCAAACTATGAATCAATTTGTTCTATATCTATACTTCAGTCTGATCTTTTTTTTTTTTTTTTTGTTAAATTTGTAAATCTGCATGTATGTCACTGAATATTAATCATAAGCAATCAACTACGTTTGAAACTTATTGAAAAAATGATGGCCCAGAATGACAATTTTAGTTTGCTCTGCTGGTAAACATATTTGTTGATGTGTGTGGAGTGATCAACTGGATTTAGCAATCCTTCTGAAGTTTGTGCTAAAACCATACAAATAATAGAACAATAAAACTCTCCCCTGTCATGTGGGCTGAATGATGACTTGATCCAGAAACTATTAAGACTGAATGATTGTTATTGAACAAATCGATAAGTGTGAGGCCATTTTGTTATAGCAGGGAGGGGGAGCAAGCAGGTCAGTAGATTTCATTGTAGCATTACACCGAAATTACACAGGGATATAGAAGGGCAATGAGTAGTAAGGAAACATTACTGGATAGTGAGGGACGGGACTGCACCTCTTAATAAGGGTGTTCAAAAACACAGAGGTGTAGAGGATGAGTGGGGGCACAAGGATAGGAAAGGAGTAACCTGCTTAGTAGCATTTGAACTTTTTTGTTAAGGTCAAAGAAATGTAAGAAGAAGAACTAAAAATGACTGAAACTGACGTTTCATCCTAGTGATAGAAGCAGGGCAGCGTGATGGGTTGTTAGACATTCTGATGGCTTCATGATGGAATCCTTCTTTTAGGAGGAAAGGGGTGTGTGTGTAAGGATTAATCCTGTGCTGCCCCTACCTCTGGGTATGGCTGCATGTGGAGCTTAGCATGGAGTCTGCATGATGTCCCCATCGTTCCCTCTCCCTGCACGATTTCTCTTCGGCTTCTGGTTCCTGGCTCTGCATTATGGATCATCACAAGGATTTGGTTACATTCCCCTTTCCCCCGCTCACTCCTGTCTTTGTCTGTCTCTCCCCATCTCTCTATCACTTGTCTAATCATCCTTCCCTTTCTGCATTGGTCGCCTCTCTCTCTCTCTTTCTGTCTCTCTTTTTTTTTCTTCTATTATTTTGATCTCCTTTCCTTCCTCCAAATTTTTTTCATCTCTTCTGTCTCCGTTATTTTTTTTATTATTACTTCGATTTACTTTCCTTCCTCCAAATTTTTTTCATCTCTTCTGTCTCTGTTATTTTTTTTTTTCCTTCTGCTTTCCACATATTCCTGCACTGGTGTATTTTCTGCATCCATCTCTACATATGACATCCCTCCATTTCTGTCATTTCTACACATGCCTCTGTCTCTCCTCCTATCCTCCCTTTTCCCCCCTCTGTCATTACAGAGAAGAAGAACATTCAGAAGTTACAACAGCTGAATGAAGTGAACCGAGGGCAGCAGCAGAACCAGGCTCCCAAAAGGAGTCGACCTCGAATGAGAATCCGAACACCGAAAAAGACTCGTCCTCCTTAATGAAAGCCCCAGCCCTTTATCCCCCCCATCCTTAAACACCCCCTACACTTGTCTTCCTTCTGCCCGAAACTCTTGTCCAACCACCCTTACTCTTATCCATCCAGCACCCTCAAACCTGAATAAAGCCCTCCCCTTAAAAAGGGATATCATTGCCCTATTCTCTTCAGAGACATTTGGGACTGTTATGTGGCATGGGCTTGTTGTGTTTCTGAATCTTTTTTTATTATTATTTTAGTAAATAAAGATCTATTTTTTATCATTTTTTTTAACCAGCAGCATCAGTATATTAGTGATTTGGATGGCCTAAGGGCAAACAAAGTACGGGTTTCTTTATGGGTAATTCTGCTTCCATTTTATGTGAGTTCCCTTGCATCAGGTAAAGGTGGTATACATGCATGGGAGGGGAATCGTGTGCTGGGAGGTGAAAAGCGTGTAATTTCTTCAGTCCTTACACTCAGCTGGCTGCTGTTCTCCTCTATATATATGGTGCTTCCTTCTAGCTCTCAGGTAATGGTGGTGGTTCTTGTGTGGGTGGGGTATTGGGAGTCAAACAATTCATTTAAATACTTTTTTTTTTTTTTTTAAATATGAATTTGTATTCCATTTTGCTCTCATGGGACCTTGCTGATCTTGTCATTTCTTTGTGTTTCAGATAAGGACGAATGTTCCAAGGATAATGGAGGCTGTCAGCATGAGTGCACTAACTCCCTGGGCAGCTATTCCTGCCAGTGTCGAAGTGGCTTCACCCTGCATGAAAACAAGCATGACTGCAAAGAGGGTAACTCGGCTACCCATGTTTCCCTGCTCATTATTTACCCATGTTACTTTGTTCATTATTTGTATCTTTCTTCCTTTTTTGTGTGCCATTTTACATACATTTGTGACCCTGTGCTTATCGGTTTGCTTTTTTCATTTATCTGGTAGCTAGTCTGCAGTGTTTGGGCCACTGTGGCTAATGAGTGTTTCTAGGTTTATTAGATCCCAGAAATGACTAGGTTGGCTCAACCCCTCTAAGCAAAAAAAGGAAATTGCCTCTTAAGTCTGAAATTGACTGACACTGTTTCAAGAGGGTGCAATCCCCTTTATAGTAATATATCAATTTATTTGTGTCATTAAATATAAAATGCACATCATTTTGGGGGTGTAATCCCCTTCCTTGGGTGCAGTGGAAGAAGGGGATTGTACCCCTCCAATGTTGTGCACTGCAAAAAAAATTGTTAGCCAAAAGCGTAGATCAGCACAAGCAAAGCTTGTAGGGATTTCGGCTGGAGAGATAAGATATGATGGAGAATGGTTTTCAATGGTCGTTTAGTATAGGGTTCAAAGTGTATAGGTTTTCCCATTGTTTATCTCTTGTGTCATCATCCTGGGGGTCCAGATAGAGTTAAAGAGCACGGGAGAGAGGATATATGAAAAAATGTAAAAATTAAGAATAATTAATTAATTAATAGTAGATTAGAAAAGTGTATTTTTAGCAATACAAGCTTAATCATTTCAATGAGCATTATGCTTCCTTGAAAGGTATTACTTAATGGGGACGTAAAGGTATCAAATAAAAAAGACTTATTAAAAAACGTACCTTTATATAGAGATTAATCACTACAGTCACGGCATGAACTGTGCTGTAATTACCCGGCACCCGATGCTTCTTCACAGTGCGCAGGCCGACAAAGAAGCCAATGCGAAGCTCCTCCCATTTGATCACCGGCCTCACGCATCATCATGCTCATTGCGGGGAGCATTTTCACTGGCCCCCACAATGAACGCGATGACGTTTCAACCATTTTTTTTTTACCAACGGTGAACCAAATGGGAAGAGCTTCATGCTGGCTTCTCTGTCATCCTGCGTGCTGTGAAGAAGCATCGGTGCCGGGTTCATGCTGTGACTGTAGAGATTTATCTCTCTATATAAGGTAAGTTTTTAATAAGTCTTTTTTTTTAATTTTATACCTTTTTAGTTCTCCTTTAATTTACAGCACCATGGCTGTTATAACAGTTATGCAATATAACTGATTATTTGTCTAAATCCAAACAGTGCAATGTTTAGGGTTAAAGAACAGGAGCAAAACCAATGTTCTGTCTTCTGGCAACCCATTATTGTCTGGGTTATTGGTAATAAAGATGACTGGAAATAAAACAACAGCGATATATTAAAAATGTTTGTTTTTAGGCAAATAGTGAACGATAAAAAACAGTTTTTGACTCCTCAAACACATGAGTTAGTTTTCATTTCCAACCTTGTCATCTCCCATATAGATAACGTTTCACATTTCCTTGACCATAATTGCAATGCACCCAGAATGAATTGCTGTTTTACCATCACCTGAATATGAATTCTACTTCTAGCTGGTTGTGATCATAAAGTGGCAGGAAGCACTGGGATCATCTCTAGCCCCAACTGGCCAGATAAGTACCCCAGCAAGAAAGTGTGCACTTGGCAAATTACAGCCACTCCAGGTCACCGTGTCAGACTGGTGAGACCTTCTAATACTTGTTCTTCCATTTCGCTACGTTTCACCTTTGTGTTTGTATCTATAATTAAAGTGGCATTTTTGTGTTTCTTTTTAATTTTTATGCCTTTTTGAGTCTTTGACCAGTACTCCCTTATCTAGTACATACTAGTATTGTTACCTCACAAGAGTTTGCTTTTTTTTGTTTAAACCCCAGACGGTGACTGAACTGGAACTGGAGTCCCACCAAGAGTGCCTGTATGATCATATAGAGGTTCATTCAGGTCTTGATGCTCAGACTCCTGTGCTCACTCGTATCTGTGGCAGTAAGGTACCAGATCCCATTACTTCTCCTGGTAACACCATGTTCCTGAAATTCATGTCTGACAACTCCGTGCAGAAGAGAGGCTTCCTGGGGGAGCTGTCATCAGGTAAACTGTGATTTTAATCACGAAAATATGTCGTATGGAGCCCACCAAGTAAATAATCTTACACATAAGAGCACATGTAATGTTTATGCCAAGACATAATGCAGTGTTCAATCTTACTCATACCCAGATACAATGCTCAGTGCCCATACACAATGCACAGCACCCATAATGGTTATTCATGAAATAATGCAAGGTGTATGGGCACAATACTTAGTGCCCATACACATCTAAACTTTTATAACTGGACCTGTATATTTTGCAATGTTAATAAAATAACATTTATATATAAATAACATTTAATTTTTTGATTTGATTGGAATTGGTCCCCACTGGATGTGTTTGAGTTGACTGACTAGTTGCCCCACTGATGCTTTTATTTAATTTTAGGCAATCCGGTTGTTTGGCTAAACAATGGGATTGTATGTTTGGTAAATTATTTGAGAGCACATCGTTTAGTTATATAACACTGAGCTACTTTTTCCTAGTTTGTGGAGGAACTCTTAACGCAGAAGTTCGCACTCAGGACCTTTACTCCCATGCAAAGTTTGGGGATGACACCCATCCTTCTGCTACAGATTGTTTTTGGCATATTGTCTCAGAGCCTGGCTATGGTGTGGAGCTGGTCTTTCAGAGCTTTGAGTTAGAGGAAGAGCCAGATTGTGGATATGATTACATGGAGCTGTACGATGGGCCAGATGAGGGTGCTCCCCGTCTGGGGAGGTACTGCGGGTCAGGGGTGAGTACCTGGAAGAGGATTCCACCTTTAATTTAAACAAGCCTTGTTTTGTCAGCTTTAGTGCTTTCTTATTGTCCTAACATACCAAAATTATTTTACTAAAAAAACTCATTATAATCCTATGTAAAAGTGTTGTTGCTTTGGTAATAGAGTACCAACTTGTATGGTCAAATAATATATAATAGGAGACACACACACACACACCATCATATCTGACACACACACACACCATCATATCTGACACACACAC
>WMED01001926.1:0-25694 GCA_019650415.1 Pipa parva
TGTATGTGCTCATGTACATATGTAGAATTGACAAATAAATATCTATCTATCTATCTATCTTAAGTCACTTCAAGCTCACATCACTCCTACCTGATATAGATAAGTGATGTGATTGCGATTGCAAAGTACATATGATGGAAAACATATGTAATTAGTAAACATGCATAGGTAATTGAGATACATAGTAAATTTTTGCATAAAACATTGAGATACATAAATATAAATAATAAATATTAAACATAAATGAGATACATATTACATTGTATGATTCTTATTGAAGTAATTTGCATAATTAATTAATGACATGCATGAATGGATTTACACGATTTTTTTAAGTTAACAGTTGGTACAGAATGATTTAATAAATTGGATGGTTTACACATAATTAATTACTTACTATAGTAGGATTTATATAAATGGACTAGATTTTTGTAGATTTTGTATTTATTTTTTGCGGATATATGTTGTTTCTCTTGGTTTAATTACTTTATTTCCTTATTAATTTGTTTCTAGTATTGACCCTGGATCAATTTTAAAGGGATTGTGTTTTTTATGTGTTCTGTTCTCTTTTTCTGTAATATTTTTATCACAGTTCTATCAGATGTAGGACCAAAGATCAATGTCTTTATTTAGTCCCCCAAGTTGTAATGATCCCATTTTAAATATCCATTCTGTTTCTCTCTGGAATAAAAGTTTGTTTTGATCTCCTTTTCTTTCTGTAATTTTGACTTTTTCCATGGCAAAAAAGCTGAGTGTAATGTCTCCATTCCTTTGGCATTTTATAAAATGCCCTCTAAGATTGTAACGGTTTTGGGTGCTCTTTCCTTTAATGATATTAATATGTTCTGTGATTCTGGTTTTCAGTTTCCTACTAGTTCTACTGTAGATGTAATGTACTGTTTGCCACATAGACAGGTGATGCAATATATGACATTTTTGTATCGCACTTATTCATACAATATACTTAAGTGACCTGCACTATACGTTCCTCCCTCTTCCTAGAAGAAGCGCAGCGCTCCCTCATCTTTTCTAAGTACCATGATTTTGAGGCCACCAAATATATTTTGTGGTTAAGAAAAAAAAGAATATTTTGTGACCACAAAAATCTAAGCAATTTTATAATAAATTTTAAAAATGTGCCAAATATTAATGCAAAAAATGTGCAAAATATTGAATGCAGTGAAATTATTATTATTTTTTGATCACAACATTTATTTTTATGCAGCAAAACATCTAATATTTAGTTTATAAAATGGTCAGTAAACAAACAGCACCCCACAGTTGCGCAGCACAATCTGTGTGTGAATTATGTGAATGGTTGCATCGTTCCTGGATTTTCAACCTGCCCTGTTACTTTTCAAAGGGTGTTTCAGCACATCTAACATGTCAAATTAAATTTCTCTGTAGTTTTTCTTTTTGTAACTTTTTGCTCATACTACTGAAGCAGCAGTTGTGGCCCAGTACTATCAAAGATAATGCAGCCTCCCTGTGCAGTCTTTAAGTATGGGTATGAAGCAGCTCTATACACCCTTTATTTTCATATTTTACATAGGTGCACTTTATATGCTTTAGAGTCCATTGAGCTCATTTTTACTTGGTACGTCCTTTGCAATCTAGTAAAGTATACTCACAACATACAACATTTTGCAGACCTCTAAATTAGTCAAATTTATTGCCAACACAGGATTATGGGAAAAAAACATAGGGTTCTGCATACTGCAGTTGCACGTCTTCTTAAATGATCCCTATATGAGTGTGGTCTGGATACTAATCCCAACAATATTGTCTGTGTAGATATTGGTCAGTCAGACAAGGTATTCTTGTGTATTTTTTAGGGTTTCCCGGGTCCTCGAGGAGAGAAAGGTGACCCTGGAGAAAGGGGTGAAAAGGTGACTGAAGTGTTACATTCTAATGTTGCAAGCTGCATTATCTTGCCTATATCAGAGATTCTATGACTCCAGTATAAAACTGTTTGACAAGCAATGGAATTTATTATTAGAACTGCACTTCCACCCACCTAGCAAATCCAGCCAAATTACATTATTGCTGAGTCACACAAATACTTCTCCTTAATGCTGCTAGATTGACCTACAGCACAGTTATTGACACAAACAGCCTTCCCTCAAGCCATAATAACCATAATGTTTTCAAGTGATAAAGATTTTATTATGGCACATTTTAATTTGCAAGGCCTTGAGCTGCATTGCTTGAATAAAACACAGATTATCATCTGAAAAACAACTGAGAAGTACAGATAAAGTAAGTTATAAAAATAATGCGGATAGAACTTCATTTCCCTGGGGCGTCACATTCCTGAAGTAGACTCCTGCTTTTTATAAACTATACTCACAGCTGTGACGTAGGTGAGGATTCTGGGAGGTTAAATTTAAAGCAGAGTTAGGGCTGTTAACTTTATTTGTATACAGTGGTACTCGTAACTCAAGACAGCTCATATCTCAAACCAATTATGCAGAAATTAACCAATTAACAGAAATGGAATTAATCCTTTCCGACCCCAACGGCTGGTATCTCAAATTTCAGCTCTTATTTCAAACAGGAAAATAGTCCGAATCGCATATCTCAAGAAATTCATATGTTGAGCAGCTCCTACCTCAAGGTACCACTGTATTCCTTGCAAGTACAGGATAGAAGTTTTTGCCTAAAAGACACAAATAACCCTGCAGTAAACAGCTGCAGCTGACCTCAGTGGCTTGTAGCTGCCTGCAGTTTAGGTAGAACCTTTAAAAATGACTAGCAGGTAATCATTGTACTGTGATGACATAATAGCCTGAAGCCCATTATAAACATTCTTACAATTTGCTTAGTTTAATGATCTTTACTGAAAATGCAAAGTTCCCAAAGTGCCTGTTTGTGATAAATTCACACATGTAAGGGATAATTGGTGGTATGATGAATTCCACCCCTAAAAAGTACCTTTAGTTACCCAAATGGATTGTGGAGAAAGCTTTTGTCAGTATGAATAATATGGCAACTCCCATGATTCATACGTCTGTATAAATGTGTAGAAAATGAATTCTAGATATATTTATTGTACTATGAAAGCAAGTAATTCAACAGACAATTAACCAGATTTTATTTCAAAAATATTTGTTATTTTTAATCATTATTGATTTTTCCATTTTATATTTTGTCCCATCATGCACATTTAATTGCTCCATTGAAAAACATGTTGCTTATGCTTTTAAAAGAGTGTTTGATATTGTTTCTTTCTTTTCCAGAGGTGCATTCCTTTCTCCTCCTTCAACCTGTGTTCTTTCCTAACAACTTACCCTCTACACTATGAAAAGTAAACAATCTACTACAATTAGTACATTACTGCACATGTTCAGATTTTCTTATTAGATGTCAATACAGTGACTGAATTATTCTCACCTTTACAAAATACACTGGTCTTGATTTACCAGGCAGGAGAAGAAAACATTGTTTAAATGGCTTAAACTTGATTTATATGAAATAGAAATTATAACTAAAATCGTGACTATTTACTCAGATCAAGAAAAGTCCAGTAGTGGGGAATCTAGCAGAAACATGTGTATCACTATCAATTACTGCATCTCTAATTTTTCAATAGGACTAGGTTTCAAGGAGAACTAAATGCTCTTTAGGACCAGGGGTAATTCTTGTGGTGGGAGGGGCATTACTTACCAGGAAGTGTTTTAAGCTTCAGCTCTCCCTCCCTGCTCTGTATAACGTGCCAATTTCTTCTGTTCTTCACTATGCCGTTTACTCTTCACTTCCCATTCCTGTATTGGCAAATTAAAGGAGGAGAGCAATAATTAAAATCAATAATTGCCTGATGGATCTAGGAGCAGTACACTAAGGGGGTTATTCACTAAGGTGTGAATTTGACTATCGAATTCTCAAACAGTGGATTCCCATAGGAAATCTGCGACTGCAACAATTCTCCCACTGTAAAGTCACAATTGTGACAATTTTAAAGTCGCACCTGCGACACTATTCTCATTATAAAGATCTGACTAGCAGTCTATTGTGACTGTCTTTAGCTGGTGAATCCACACCTATATGCACCCGTTCGGATTTTTAAGTTTAAACTGAACAAAAATGTTTTGTTTTGTTTTTTTATCTGTGCATGCACTTTAAGAAAGTAATGCCGAAATGAGTATGGGGCAGGGCCTGTGACACGCGCCATGTCATATCCATGCCCAGGAAGTGAGGAGGAGTGACGCTGTATTCATCTCACAATCCTGGGTTAAGGAAATTGAGATGAATGCTGATCTAGTAGCAGAGCAGTACACTTAATCCATCAGGTAAGTATTGATTTTAGCTACAGTTCTTCTTTAAACACAGTAGCAGAATTCTGATGTAAAACTGTTACTACTGTTGCTAAATTCGCCATAATCACAGAGGAAAGACACATTGAGGAAAATTGTGTACCATTTCATAGAGGGAAGTTCCACCTTCTTAAACTGTTTAAATTATAAACCTGATAAAGGCTTTAATACTGATGAAAGAAAATGTAAACATAATCTCTAGCCAATGTATGATAACTATACACTGTAATGAATAAGGCTGTGGACCCTAAACTAAGCCATCTGTAATTTACATGTCCTCATGCTTCTTATTAAAATGTAAATACAAATATTCTAGTCTAAAGTGTGGAACACCATTATGGTTATGCTCCTGTGCAATGCCTAACTAGCCAGATAGCAACAGATGCAGTAAGTCTCTCAATGTCATAGAGACTGGCTTTAAACGACAGGTTGGAAACAATCCCTGAGGTTTAAGTGAGTTAACTGAGAGTTCCGTGGGCATAGCTGTAAATTATCCTTTTCAAAGGCAACAGGAACATCTGCATATTTTGCAATGTTAATTCTAAGTCTTTTGAATGACACCGCTCTAGCTGGGCTGCAAGTGTCACAGAAGCTCTCACTGAAGCAGAAGACCACAGGTAAGTGTTTTTGGGTTGTTCTAAAACTTGGCGGGCTGGGTGTCATTCACAGGGCTGATCATTTATAACATTGCAAACTCTGAAGATGGTTCCTTACCTTGTGGAGAGGATATTTTGTATGTATTTCCAAGAATGCATTTCCTTATTTCTCCCTACCAGATCAGCACGTCTCCTTGACTTTCAATGATTGCTTTCATGAACTGGGCATAGCCAACAGCACATATTTGTGCAATGAGTAGGAGCTACCATATTGCTTTACCGTTGCTAGTCCATAAAGTATATAACAACATTCCCAATTATATGGATACATGTAGATATATAGATAAGGAGTTTTCTATTCACATAACAAGTTACCCTTTAGTTTTAACTGTTAATGAAAAGTAAACATAATGAACGAACATTCCTACTTACACACACTATATAGTTTTCTTTTTTCCCATAGTTCCTCAGCTTTTGTCTTCCCTATTTAGTAGGTCAAGGTCAGTGTTTGCTAATGTGTGCAGTAATGTCAAATACTATACCACACTTTACCCCAGACGGTTCACCAGAATACTAATAACTAATAGCATTACATCTTTTTATTTTACCATGCTTTAAAGCAGGACTAAAGTGATCAAACGATCAGGGGTGAGAGAGCCTGGGGAGTCTTAATTATATTTACCGTTTTATGTCTTTTTTATTCCCTGCTGCCTCTTCCTTCTTGTTCCAGCTGCTCTTCACTTTGCAGATTCTAGAATTGCGATTTGGCAGCAATTCTTGTTTCCTACTCCATGTCCACATATGCAGTAGCACTATTGGGTCCTTATACCACTTCTGTGCACACTTGCATCGACTAAAAAGGGGAGGATGTTGCTGGATCGTGAAGCTGGAATAGTCAAACTGAACAGCAGCTGAAGCAAGAAGGAGAAGATGGGGGGACAAAAACATACATTGGTAAGTATATTTAGACTCCCCAGGCTCCTTCACAACCAGACATTTGAGCACTTTAGTTCTCCTTTAACTATTTCACTGTTCGATAAGATAATTTATGAAGCAAAGTTAGGATGGGTGTAAAGAACTTTGTGTTGTCTTTTGTCCTTTGTTTGTAAAGCCTTTTAGGAAAGAGGAGGCATTGTTATCAAAGGAAGCTTTCAACACAATGCAAATGTTTGTTTTTTATAAAGTATGTGCTATTAATTAAATATAGGTGGTTATCCATGTTTATAACATTTCCAATTTTAAAACAAAAATATTTTAAAAGACATTTTCAAAATTGTTTCAGTATTAAAGTGCACCTGTCACCTCAAAACTCTAATGTCAATTTACGTAGTACTAATGAAATAAAAGTTTTTGTAAATATATATGTATTAATAAAATGTACCTTTATACAGCGTTTCTCAGTTATCTTCCCTGTCAGCCTAACTTTTCTTTCCCGAGTTAGTTGAGCGGGGCTAAATTATTGACATTATAGCTCCTCCAATGAGATCTCTGCTAGATCATGATTTAAGGGATCTGATTGGAGGAGCTATAATGTCAATCATCGTTTAGCCTAATCCACTGAACACTTGGGAAAGAAAGGTCAGGCTGACAGGGAAGATGACAGAGAGAAACGCTGTATAAAGGTACATTTATGTAAATATATATATATATATTTACAAAAATGTTTATTTCATTAGTAGAATCTACATTTGTATTACTTTTGAGGTGACAGGTGCACTTTAAATCATTTTTGGTTCCTTAGTTTCTGGCCAAACTTCAATGCTTGGCCTTGATAGTTCACCTGCTGTACTAAGCCAACGTGGTAAATGTTCCCTCAGTCCCTTGGTTGGCTACATTTTTTTCATAAAAATACATTTGTTTTGTCCAAACCATTTTATCCACAGGGGGAAAAGGGAAATAAAGGCAAAAAAGGGCCTAAAGGGGAGAAAGGAGAACAGGGTGCCCCTGGATTAGATGCACCTTGCCCATTGGTATGTCTCACTTGGTAAACCATCGTCATCTTGCTCTGACTTACAACATGACAGGAAATGAGCAAATATTTTGCACTTAGAACCTCTATTTCACAAGCAATAAGTGCAAATATATATATATTAAAACACTACTGAAGATTACTACTGTGAAAAGATTGATTTGTCTTTTTGATCAACATTTTTTATAGATCATTATAACAGCGTTTTAAGTTTCATTGAACTTTGTGAATTTGTGCAGCAGGATACCGCTATTCAGCAAGGTTGCAGAATCACCATTACGCCCTAGTGCTTGTGGTCTGTGCAAAATACTTGGTCTATTCCAATATTTTTCTCCTCTTAATTTTTTCTTTTTTTTCCTGCAGGGAAATTAGAATATTGTGTTTATCATTGTCAGTAACATTGCAAGTTAATCTTTACAAACAGGGTTTCCGTGGATTAAAGGGGGAAAAAGGGGAACCAGGTCAGCCTGGCCTGGATGGGCTGGATGCCCCTTGCCAATTGGTACAGTATTTCTCTTTCCTATCAACCCTGCATGTCAGTCCTTATCTACTTAATCAATGCAAAAGACAAATTTGCATTGTAAAACCTTTGCATGTTCCTGCATGAATCATGTTTTATCCTACATAATAATTTCTGTCCCATTTCCAACCTAATGAATTGCTTACTCCATCTATCCTTTCACTGTATTTTTCCCCTAGAATGTTTTACTTGCAAAAGTACAGGATAGAAGTTTTTTTTCCTAAAAGACACAAATAACCCTGCAGTAAACACAGGATAACCGCTGTTAGAAGCTGACCTAAGTGGCTTGTAACTGCCTGCAGTTTAGGTAGAACCTTTAAAAATGACTAGCAGGTAATCATTGTACTGTGGTGACATAATAGCCTGCAGCCCATTATAAACATTCTTACAATTTGCTTAGTTTAATGGTCTGCCTCTGAAACTTACTCGACCTTTCCTACAATTATTCCAAAACAACCTATCCTTATCTCAGCATGAATCTAAAAACCTGAAAATACTAAAATGATACTAGAAATCCCTTTCCTTGTACCAATGTGGCAAACACAATTATCTCAAAAAATTTTTTTTTGAGATTTCAAAGAGAATCATTTGATTAAGAGAAATGAAGATTTTAGGAAACATTTCTGTTTCAAAAGGAGTAGAAACATGAACATGGATTGCAGATAGTCTTGCATTTCACATTTCTAAATACAAAGCAGAAATTCCGGAAATTGCTGGTGAAAAATGAAGCATGCGCAGTGCAGGATATGTTTTATATGAAATGTCTTATGGATCTGGTTTACCATTTATATCTGGAGATGGTTATTTCTTTTTGATTTTTACATTGAAGCTACTACAAACAAACTGAAAAAAAAACTAAAAATATCTGACATTTTCTGATGACTGCTTGATGTCATTTGAAAGTAGATTATATCCTCTGAAGATCGGGATAGTTATTCTCTAAAGTCCGAGTTGTTGTGTAAAGGTGTGAATTCGCCATCTAAAGACAGTCGCAATAGACTGTTACTGTCGCAGTCGCGTCTTTATATTGAGAATATGGTCACAGGCGTGAATTTACTATGGAAATATTGTCTCTGCCGCAACTTTAAAAATTGTTGCAGTCACGACTTTATAATGGGAGAATTGTCACAGTCATAGATTTGCAATGGGAATCCGCTGAGAATTTGACAGTGGAATTCAGACTTTAGAGAATAAGCCCCTGGGTGAGCACAGTGAATGAATGTTAGCCAACACAAGACACAATAATGGCTGCATAACAGTAGAAACACATAGAACATAAGCATAAGGGAATTGGTATGTCTTAAATGACTGTGCTTCTGCCAAATGGTTATAATTACATTTTAAGGTTTGCCCTCCAGATACAAATGGTTAATCATTGCCACTTTCCAGTCCATAAAATCAGTCTTGTTCATATAAGAGGCACAGTTTTTCTTTAAGAAGCAGGATCCTTTCTATGAAGTTTGGGCTGGAGTATGCATGCTTTCTTCAGAGGAGCAATGCAGGCAAAGTAAAACATACACTGGAATCTTTGTATTTGTTTTAAGAAATAAAAGCTCAGGTCATGGGATTGAACATATCTTTTAGAATTTCATGTCAAGGCATTCAGATGTTCAATGTACTTTGATATTCAAACAGTTATATCAAAAAAAGCAATATAATGTTTGAAATATCCTTATGCCTTACATTCTTCCCACATGGAAGAAAAACTCTTATCTATAGGAATATATGGCTCTTTAGTTCCCTTATAAGATTGACCTTCCTTTGAACCTTACAAAGTGCTGTGGTTCTAGGGATACAAAGTGACTAAATACAAATCATTCAACATTTTGTGTTGAGACATCATGGCAAAAACAGGTTTTTTAGTCAATTCAAATAAAAATGGCTCTTTTTGTGAAAATTTGGAATTTTCAGAAATTGCCCTTTGATGATTCTCTTTGTAGACTTGACAGTCTCAGCTAAGAGTTTTGTTCACTGCTCCAAAGGAAAAGTCCATAGCAATCCTCTTTGGCAACAAACATATCCATCCGCATTGAATATATAACATGCCTTTTATGACTTCTACCTTTCGATGCTTTTATGTAGTTAATGTTTCCAATAAGTCCTCATCTTTAGAATTGGCTAAATCGCCGCCAAACCATTGTTGATCCTTTTACCTCTATATTTTAAAGCTAGATGGCTGATTATTGCCCCCAAAATTAAGCTGAGCTGGTCTACTGTGCCTTAAATATTAATGCATTCTTTTTGCAGGGCCTATCACAACTACAACATTTTCCTTAGGCCAATTTTAAGAGAATTTCAGTCTAAGATTCAGCTGCCTTTAGAAATCACAGGCACCAGCAGCACCTTACAACTTTGCAGGGCAAATTTTAAATTGACAGGTACACTATAAACTTTAGAAAATAAAGTATACCCACCACTTCAATACTCTTATCAATCTGTAAAATCGGGTGCTCGGAGCATCAGGATGTCTTGCTGTACAAGGAAAATGGGGTTCTCCAGCACTCCATTCAGTGTAAAATAATAGCTTTTATTCCAACCACATAGGTTAAAAACAATAAAAACAAACTATGCCTACGCGTTTCGTGCGCAGCACTTATTCATGGCAATATGTGTTTGGAATAAAAGCTATTATTTTACACTGAATGGAGTGCTGGAGAACCCCTTTTTCCAGGTACACTATAAACTGCCTATTCACATTGTTCAGCGTGCCCAGTAAATCACTAATCACTATTTGCATTGGTCATTACTCAGACGTCCACATATGACTGGCTGAACTCCCCCTGAGTTTGTTGACCTTGTTAGGACCCCAACAGCAGTAACACCTATTGATAGGCTTGGCTGTTGATATCTTACTTTCTCCTATAAGTGGAAACACATAGTTAGCAATATTATAATAGGTATCAAACTTTTTTCACCTAGTTTTAACCATTTTACATTTAAAATTAAAACCTTTTTGAAAAACGTTCTGTCGTCACTGCAATTTGCATCTAATCACTGGAGAGACATCAATCCAAGTTAGAAACAGTATTGTTGGAACTGGAAGATGCAGATAATTTTTGCCATTTGAAATGACTGTGCAATGTAGTTTCCTTTGAAATGACTGTGCACTGTAGTTTCCTTCTGTAGTGAATTTGCTGGATCATGGACAATGTCTCAAGTAATTCCCACCTCACCTTTCGAGCTTAATTTTAATAAGGCTTTGTTTTTAAAACATATCCAGTAGCAAATATGAGAGCATATGAAGGAAATCTGAACATGCCACTCTATCAGTCATGCTAAGGAACTTAACAGAGCCATGTATTCTCATAGGTATTATTGTCTTTTGTACTAGCAGATTGTAAGTGTTTGTTTGCAGTTTTAAAAAGCAAGTATTACATAACAATGAAAAAAATATGTCATTAAAACTTACAGAGGCAAAATTACTTCAACTGCAGGACTTAATTGCCACAACAGTTCCTCCTCATTTTACAGTTCTTAAGCATTGATAATGTTGTTTGCAGTTGAACTTGGAGCCCTTGTGTGTTACTATGATAAATATTTTTTTTTCATTTTCCATTGGTAAGCTGCCTTTATCATAAAGCGCTTCAATGGGATAGCACCTGAGTTTCTGTGTTTCTTAGTTATTTACAATTCTATGTGTCTAATTCTTGTGAAATTAAATAATGGGCTTGATTGAATCATATCTGAATGCATTTTGTAATTGTTGGATTCATCGGGCGAAATTTACTAAGGGCAAAACGATCGCCCGAAGTTAATTTCTGACCGCACGTGCGGTATTCCGATCAATTTGCGATCGTGCGATCGCAAATCGAGCGCAATTCCAATCGTGCGATCTCAAATCAATCGGAATACCGCACGTGCGGTCAGAAATTGCGATCTGGCAGACTAAATCCGCCCTTAGTAAATTTCGCCCATCATGTACTAGGTTTGTATTCTGTAATCCATGTGAACTAGTGATCAAATACAAAGGCACTCTTCCTGCACAATAAGTCATGAAACGCTTTTTTCAGAGTCATGCTTTAGACCAGCTTTTCTCAACCTGTGGGTCATGATCCCTTTGGGGGTCAAATGACGCTCTCACAGGGGTCGCGAACACGCTGTGAATCCGGTAGTGAGCGTAGGTCCCTTTATATAAATGTTCCTGCGTGGTGACATCGGGCCCGAACGTCAGCGTGATGTCATGGTGGGGTGTCGCGGTCTCAACTAGGTTGAGAACCGCTGCTTTAGACCTTCCCTGCCCTAGCCTGCCTTCTTTGGCACTATGCAAGTAGAAACCAACTATGGTCTGATTTCAGTAACTTTAGTATTGTTTTCAATAACAAGAAACCTTAAAAATACTTAATAGTTTGAGGTTTATAAGCAATAAAAATGTTCATTTTTTTTAAACATTCTATTCCTGTTGCCAGGGGATGTGTTTGTAAGATAAAAATAGGTCACAAGGTCAGTGTCACAAGTAAGCCCAAAAACTAGGCTATACCTGAAGAGATCAGACAACACATGTTAAATTACATTTAAGAGTGGAGAAAGGGGGTTTAATAAGGTGCTATTATTTGTGCACTTTATACAAAGAGCCTCTGTTGGTTTGAAACATGTAGTATTATAAATGTACTGTAATAAATTATGCAGATTATGGTACATACAATGTCTTGGCCCAGTGTCCACTTTATTACTAAAGTACATTTCAACCCTGACTATTTTTATGTTGAGCATGGCAGAGATATTTTCAATAGTTTTCTTTTATTACTTAATAATAATAAACAGTGTCTATTGTATCAGACTTAAAACTCTTTTGTAAAATGTTTTTGATTATACATTTATAGCTTGATTATTTTGAATTATTATGAAGTCACTACACAAATCCTGCCTTGAGCGTCCTATTTATACCTAACTGATTCAAACCTGCTTTCCATCTAAACTGGTTACCCCTCACCCACTCCCCCCATAAAATCAGGGTGAGGTGCAATTATCTTTGCTTTTCTCATAGATGATTTAATCAAGTCCAATATATGGAGAAATACATTTAAAAAAAAATGGTTTTGTCTGTAGATGAATTTATGATTTTATATTTGACATTTCTATACAGTTCAGGATTTTTGTATCAGTTGGGTAAAAAGTTTGCTGCTATATCTTTTAATGACTTGTATCTTACTTTCTGTGGATGAAACAGGGACCAGATGGGCTTCCAATGCCGGGCTGTTGGCAAAAGGTGAGAATTCATATAGTCTCATAGCAGTAAAAACAGATTTAAATGATAACTTAACATGAGATTATACAGTGCTTATTAACAAAACAGTCATGCATCTAATACAGAAGTTGTTTTGCTATTGTTTTTGTTACATTTTTACAAAAAAGGAACTATGTAATTTTCACTGAGCCCCTACATTACACATTTCATCAGTAGCCAGACCTGTTTTTCAGGCCAAACTTGCTAAGCACCAAACATATAAAATAATTAGTGCCTTTAACGATAGAATTTGGAAATAAAATTGGTCAAGTAGTTTTAGTTTTACTAACTTAGCTCCCATACATTCCTTCAGTTTTACTCCCCCCCCAAACATTGATACTAGTCACATTCCCTTCCACATTTGGACAGGTCATTTTGCACATAGCCAACTTAACATTCCTAAGAATAGATTTGTTCCAGGAATTTTCCCTGGTAATTGTCTTAGCATAAGTATTTCTATAGTGGCCAATATGTTTGCAATGTTGGCATAGTTTAGTACAATATTTATAGTATAATAGTGCTATAGCATAGTGCAAATGACATAAGACTGGCCAACAGCTAACCATACCCTAATTCCCCGAATATAAGACATCCCCTAAAAATAAGACCTACTGCAATTTTATTTCTAAGCTTAGAAATATAAGGCCTCCAATGATAATAAGACCTGGCTTCAGTAAAGTATGAGAAATACACCGTACCAGTATCGAGTCCCAAAACTAAGACATCCCCCAAAAATAAGACATCTTCTGAAAATAAAACCTAGTGCTTCTTTAGGAGAAAAGATTAATATAAGACCCTTACAGTATTTTCGGGGAAACACAGTGTTTTCTACACCAGTGTTTTGGTTGTTATTAGAACCTTTATCAAGAATTGATCATTAAGGAGTGTGCTGTTCTTTTTCTATTATATATTTATGTTTACCTGTGCACCTCCTTGAAACAATTGTTTAATGTGCTGTCCCATCACCAATATATATTAACTCTCTGATAAATACAATAGAAAAACTGTTAAGCCACTTTAGAAGTGTTAAAAAACTGATCAGCGCAAGCCATGTACAAAACTTAATTTGTGGAGGGGCAAACCGGTTATCTTCCATTTTAATGACTATTAACTTACACTTGTGCCTGACTTCACCAGCTGCTCAACTGTATAACAAGAGGAAAAAAACTATTGCAGACATTGAGAGACAGTGATTCAGGGATCATCCCATTCGTCAGGTTATACAGTTTAGCGTATAAAATTCCTTCAGGTTGAGGTACCTGGGCAATAATTAAGAGCAAGTCACTCAATGAAATGTACAAAGAACATTTTTATATGTTCTAAATGTAGAGAATTCAGTCCATGTACCAGTCGAATGTACAGTATAAATTACACAGAGACCCAATCCTGCTGCATCAAGCTTATAGAAACATATACACAAACCTTCTATTACCAATTTACTCACTGGTGTGTGTTTTTCTTTCTGTTTTGCAGTGATGATTCTAACCATGCAAGCATGAAGTTGTACATAATAATCCAAACTATGTATTTATAGCTGAAAAGAAAGAGAATGGTTTGAACAGAAATGTTTACATGTATCTATGTGTTCACGAATACATCTTTTGTTCACTTGCACATGCTGTTTGGCAGTGGTAAATACTGCTGTTAAAACCAGTAATCTGAGGAACATACTCAAACATATCTTTGATATATAACTGTTTGGCTTAATATACGTGTCATACACAAGCTGTTTAAAAAAACACTTTGTAATTTGTCATTTAGATTAATCAACCAGAACAAAGTACAAGAGCCATAGTGACCAAATATGGACAAACCAGTATTTAATCTCATTGGGGCCTACTTCAGTACTATTACGACAGTACTTCCATGGTTATGCCAAACAGCACCTCTGATTTGTGCCATTGTAGCTGTTCCAAAAGACTAAATCCATGCATGAGTAATATGTGCTGATATTTGCAGTGTGGTTGAATCTAAAAATGCTAAATGAGCACTCGCTGTGACAAACAGACTTCTCAACAAATGTTTTTGTCCATTCTAAGGGAGTGACTCCTTGGCTTGTTGCTAAAAAGAGATAAGGGCAAATGATGCATCAGAGAAGCAACTACTGTTCATTTTTTAGAGCTGTATGGCCAAACCTACAGGTCTTTTTCCCTAGTAGATAAGCCTTGGTAATAAACAGGCTTATTGGTCATGACTGTCTTTGCCAACTTTGGTTCTGTGCTACTCAAGGACCTGGAGAAGAGGACACATTTGAAGCCAGGATAATGTTGGAGTTGGTTGATACAAAGTCTTCAGCCTGTGTTTTGAAGTAAATAAACAGACGGGGAAGTTCCACTGAAACTCGAAGCATCTCAAATGTATCCAGTGACCAGTTGTTCTTCTTCATACAGTTTTAGAGAGAAGCTGTTAATGGTATAGGAGATACTCACCTCAACTTGTATGACAAGAAGAGTAAAGTAAGGGAATAAGGGAATTATCTAATGTCTGTGTGATTTAATCACCACAATGGAAAAAAAAACACAAAAACATATGACCCTGGTCAGAAGGGCCTTAGTTTATTTTGTGTTAATTGTTTTCCTTTTATTGACTAATAAGGTGTTTTGCATTAAGAACTTGAAACTGTCAATATGATTATTGTAATAGGTGCCAAAATGTTATGTGCTTTGTTTAAGATAAATGTATTGACAGGCTAAATTGTTTTTGCTTTCTTGCCTTTTGATTTATTTTTTTGCCAGTTTTAGGTAACACACAGTGATCCATTCAAATGACTAGAGTTGCATGTGTTGTACCTATAACAATTTAGGAAAGTGATGCTTCTTGTTGCCAAGACACTGTTACATAAATTGTTTAAGAATAGATTGCAGCTGCTAACAAACTTGTAGATGATGTAATATATTATTCACTTTGGTTTAAAATATTATTTGATCAAAATGCTTTAAAAACAAAAAAGTTTTCCATATTTTTTCTACAAAAAAAAAAAAGAGAGAAAGAGTTCTTGTTCTTAGAGAGGGATATGTAATATTATTTTCTGTTTTGCACAAGTGGCAAATGCTTTAACGAGATTTAAAAAATTGTAGCCAATGTAGGTGTTTTGCTATGGTACACTTTGCAGATTTAGCTCAACAGGAAAAGGTTTAGCCTTTGGAATGTTCATATACAAAAAGCCCAGGATTCTGCAAATGGTGATCATTCTAAATATTTCAGTGTGTACAGGTTGTATATAGGGTTATATCAAGTGTTGATCTACCCAAATTTGTATGCCTTTACTTTGAAAATGCCACAATGAATCACGCCAGGTATGACATGTGGCAATTATTGTCTGGAAAATGTAGGAGCAGTTTTAGACAATAATCACACTATAGGGAAATGTATAAATGTCAGTTTGACCTGTTCTTTTCTATTTCAATTAGTTTCATCATCATTCTCTGCATTTTCACCATTTTTGTTGCACTTATTGATTTCACAGATTTACATAGGGTTGAAAAAATAACAATGTTGAAAAATATCGGTGTGGCACACTGCATTGCTTTCTGTAAGGGTCCCGTTCCGTTTTTAGATGATGTCGATATTGCCAATATTTTCAACAGAAGCACTGATCTGACTTTGGTTAGGTTGTAGGATCATCTCTGTAGGGAATAATATGTTTTTGCCAGCCTAAACCAGGTGAATACTTTTAAATAATAAAATTGGTTTTCTTGAGTGTTTTCAATATTGATATCAAGCATATTACTGTATTAGCACTGGTTATTGTGGTTTTACCAGCATTAAAAAGCTTAAAAATATTTATCCCCCTCTAAATCATACCTGCAGTAATTCAAGAGAAACACATTTATGTCAATCAGGGGTGAGGAGGCGGGTGAGCACCAAGCTTCAGAGGGTAAGAAGGAGAGGCCAGCACAGTAGGAGAGGGGGTGTTGTGGGGGAAGTCTGGCCCTCTTAAGCCATTCTTATTTCTCTTCTGGCCCCATGGGAAAATTAATTGCCCATCCCTGCATTAGACAATACTCTGAAGCCTACTTATGTCAGTCTTTCTTGGCTCTCCTGGTTTGCTTTGCTTGTATAGCCCCCCACGGCAGTAGCCTCTGTGCTGCCCCATTTGGGACCCTGATGTAAATTCTCTACATATGCCCAATCCTCCTAAGATGCAATTCAACTTAAACCTGGCCCTAAAATACATTAAAGTATTATTTCCTTCTCTTTATTAAGGAAAGAAATTAATTTAGAAGGGAAGTATTGGCGTGTAGCTTTATGGCAACCAGGTAATTTTCAATATTTTCCTATTAGCTTTTTTGTCATATTGCTCTTGCACAGCTTTGCAACCTCCCCACCATTGAAGTTATTTTAAGTCATTAAACATGGTGGTATTTGATTTATTTTTTGAAGGTGAAATCCTTTCATTTTAATAGCATTCCTTATGTTTTATGAAAAAGAAAACAGTGCTGTCATTTTTGGAATGATTACATAGTCCTCACGCTTGTATATGCTATTCAAGCAGGCCATCATTTATGTATCATATGAAGCCACTGTATATTTTCAAATGCTTGTTCTGTCTTTATTAGTCCTTATATCATTTCCATTGTGGTTAACCTTTAAAAATGTAAACATTGATTAAGGAAATGAATATTTTCTAACACCTCGTGTATTATTTTTTTTCAATGCTATTGCATTTTATATTTTCTTCATGACGGCTTATGCGTTAAACTCCTGTGTGATATGGTTTGTGGTATCTCTGACATGATGTGTGTTAGTCCAACTCTATTTATCAAAGCTTTGCAAGGTCATCCAAATTTTAGCCATAGTTTATTTTTAAACAATAAAGATAGTATCGAACGGTTTTGTTTTGCTTGCCTTTTGGTATTAAGTTTTTTATTAAATTTGTAAAAGCAAGTAGTAAATCTTTGACAAACTGAGTTGACTAATACCTAACGGATGCGTTTTATTAAAAAAATAACAAATGGAGTAACTCAAGTACTGCATAAGCGAATCATTGGAGGATAAAACAATTCGGTATTAAGCAGTAAACTGTGTGTGGCTGAAAGGAATTGATTGGGATCTTAATGGAGATGGTCTACACTGGGAATCAGAATTTGTTATAATCGTTATAAAGCAAGCCAACTATACAATTTTTTAAGATTAGATGAAGATTCAACTAAAACAGATAAATGTACATATTGGCAGATAGAAACAATCACATTCAATCAACCAAAGTAGGTGGTTTCTGTGGAAATGGTCTTCAAAGATCTTAAATTTATGTTGATTTATCTGATACATTACTGTCCGGGCATCTTAACTTGAATGGCATGCAGTATTAAATCCTGATATAAATATAGAAAGTCAGTAAAGTTTGCACTGCCTTTGTAAACATTTATGTCTAAATTTGTCTACATTTTTATTGTTCAAGTTTGAAGTGCACCTAACCCCTGGAAATGAAGCCCCCAAAAAGTGTTCACAATGCTTAATAAAACATTTTCTGAACAGGATAAATTTGCATATGAAGATGGCTGGTTATGTTGGAAGAAATGTTAATAAACCAGAAGTGCTTCATTCTGATACTGATTGTAACACACAGGTACTTTTTTAATGAAGATTTATTACAATAAAGTTTTATTAGGTACACTGATCATTTTTTGAGGCTTCATTTCCAGGTGTTAAGTGCACTTTAAGATGATGAACTTGTTCAATAGTGGTTGACGTATTTAAAGCTGCTATTATTTCTGCAATTATTGAAGCATTTCGCTGTTTAATGTTTGTTTTTTATCTGAACAAGATGGACAATCAGTGAAATTTAATTGTCTTTAATTAAATTGAATTAATCTTAATGTAGTGATTTCTAAGATTTCCTAACCTTAGCTTGCTGGCCAATTTTCGACCAATCCATTTTGGTTCAAGAAATATTCCCCATGACTTAACTTCTTAAATAAGAGCATAATTTACTATGTACATGACATAATGCTTTATACAATTTTATAACTATACCAACAGTATAAACAAACACTAGATCGGGCGAAATTTATTAAACTCGGAAAAGCCATTTTCGCTTTTCCGAGTTTAATAATCGGGAGAACACTCTGAAGTTTCTTGAGGTAATTATTGCGAGATTTGTTTTGATCGATACTTACCATGAGAAACATTTTCCATTAAATATATCCATGGAAAGGGTAGCCGTACATTACATTAGTGTAGTATAGCTACCTTTCTAAATGACTGTGTGCTAGAAAAGGGTTCTCAACCATCTCAAGTTTTTCTCTGTTGTCATTCTCTATGTCATATACATTTATTTTTTTAAACAAATATAGTATAGAAAATGTCTTTCACTATTTACCACACAACTAATTATAATACTCTAATTCTCTTCATATAGAGTTTGTCATTGAAACAAACATCTGATTTCCAGGCATGCGTGGATCTTAGACTCCATCTTAAAATTTACTTCACTCAATACAACTTCCAACCTTAAGAACCCACATTTTTCACTATATTTTGACTGAATGTTGAAGAAATTTCAGGTCATTCACATGTTGCGTGTAAACACGTGTTCATTTTTGTTAAAGAAGCAGAATGTTCTAAGCTTCCTTTAGTGCAACAAATGTTTAATGTCTACTTTATCAAAAACCCAGGACATTGTTTTACAAATGAATATATAATATTTTGCAGGATAATTATATAAAGCAGGCCAAAGAAAAGGCAATGGCCAAAATATTTACAGGATGTTTCATACATTTTCTGAGTTATTTGATGCAGGTGACAATACAGCTTAGTTCAGGAGTCAAGAAAATTTTGGGTGAGAGAGTCTGGCTATGCTCATCAGGCCCTTTTGAATTTGCCACCACTGATATCATATGTGATGTCACTGGCTCCAGATTGGCTAGCAACCCGGAAGTGTTGATAGAGCTATGGCTCTACTGCGCCTGCTGGCATTCAGCTGTCAGCAGCAACGAGCAGTGCGCATGTGCAAGCACCGCTCATTACAGTCTTGATGGCTACATCTGGCTTGCAAGCCATAGGTTCCTAACCCCTGGTTTAGTTTATAGAAGAAATACAGGTTTCTTCTTGGCAAACTTTAGTGTGAATTAGATACAGAAATAAGCAGAGAGAAAAAAAAAAACATTTTAGCAGTAGCACAGTGGAATCATTGAGGACTTGGCACCCACCCACTCTATTCACTGAATTTCTGTTCACATCACATTGACTTGGTCACAGAGTAGAGAGGGGCAGGCACTAAGCCAAGCAGTTCAATAGCTTAGAGCAGCTGTAGAGAACATTTTGAATGTTTTTGATGCTTGTTGCCTAGCAGATTGCATGAGACTAGACAATGCAGAAAATCTAAGTAAAAGAAAGAAGGGAACAAAGCTACTTGCCTGTTCCTGTGTCCACCGCTACTATCTCCTGTAATCAGTGAAGACCGGGTGCTGGTAGGTATGCGGACGTCACAGAGCGATATGGTTTAGAAAATCTCCAGCACATCCAAGTAAATTAAAAATCCTTTATTTCACCACAGGGGCATAATTTAAAAACAATCCACAATGCCTACGCGTTTCGCGCTGGCGTTGCGCTTAATCATGGCTTGCCATCCGTGGAAAACATACAGAAATGCTGTTTAGTTTTTGATGCTACAAAAACTTGTTCCATCTAAATAAAGTTTTCTTTTTGCCAAATTATAAAACGATATAATGCATTTGACAAATAATTTTGTTTGTAATAATTTTTCTCTAATACAGGCTTTAAAAAAATACAATAATAATAGAATTCAAGTAAAGAATTTTTGCATCATCATTTAAATCTGACAATAATCGCCAGTTATAGAATCATGTACACGTAAATATTTTTGTTATTGACCTTTTGATACGCCAATTCTGATTCCTGGTAAAACCATCAACAAAGGTTACCTTTTATAAAATAAAAACTGTACTGTAAACCTCCTTCCAAAATTCAACTCTTACCTTCCAGAGAAGTTTAAAAATCTGATGGAGAGCACTGGACCCTACCCAGCAGCACATGAGATAAATGGTTGCATATAAGCATTTTTCTTATGATATGGAGCTATGGTTGTTTAGATCATTATGTAAGATATATTGTTTCCCAAACACACACAGATTGCTGAATCGATCTCGGATTGTTTTATATAATAATGTAGTGCATTGTTTAACATATTGTTAAGATTTTTCACTTCACTGTGTTTTGAAGAAAAATGTAAGCAAATTTAATGTTCTATCAATTTATTTTTATCAAAAGATGTACGTATATTCTTTTTTGCTTTTTTGTCAAGATATATATATATTTTTTATTTCCTTTTTTTTACTTTTTTAACATTGTGTATATTGATACGTTTCTATTCTACTGCAGAATGCAAAAAGGCTTCCTTAATTCTTAAGGAGCCCTTGTAGCATAATGCTGCTATTGGTAAGACACATGGGTTGATGTTCTCATTCATATGCAATAATGGCCATAATTATGAACAGTGTTTTGGCATGTTATGGCCCAAACAATTTTCTGAATTTTGATTTCGTTTCCATGTCTTGTTACTGTAAATACCGTACAAGCATTATATTATTCTTTGTAAAAAGAAATGACAACAATGTTTTATTTTATCCATGGGTTGTTTTCTTTTAACGTGTGTCATACAATCCAATTTTGCTCTTTTAAATGCTCTAAGGAAAAAAAAAAATCTAATTGCTCACCAGTTTTCAGACATATTTCTTTCCTGACTCTTAAGTTTTGTACTTTCATTTTTTTGGTTTATTGTTTCATGGTGAGAAGTTGATCTTCAGAGTTATTTTTAGACTATGTATGACATATTTTCAAAATGTAAAAGTGTGCAATTAAAATATTAAGCCTACTGTTTTGATTGAAGAGAAATTTCTGCATTAATGTGAGTGAGTGAGTTAATGAATGTGTGCAGAAGTGTAGGCTAAGCAGTTAAACAATGTCTAGTTCAGTTTAGCCCACATATGCTTGATAAAAAGGCATGAGTGTTTTCTGGATCAGCCAGACACCATATCAACAGTGTAAATATTGTAATATTATTTTCAGCAAATTACCAATCCTTTTCAATAATTGTACTTCACTACCTAAAACCTTGACACAAATGTAATGCAGCAATCATCTATCATTAAGTCACTATTTATATATCTGAGGGAGAAACTTAATAAACCCGAAAAAGGCCCGTTTTGCCTTTTTGAGTTTATTCCGGCTAGATCTCTGATGTTTCTCACTGTAAATATTGATAGTTTATTTTTTTTCAATCAATATTTACCGATAGAAACTTTCAATTGAGTTTTTCCATTGGATTTTTCACTGAAAAGGCAGCCATACTTTACAAATGCAAAGTACGGCGACTTTTTCAGCGAATAATCCTATCGAAAAACTCAGTTGAAAAGTTTCTATCGGTAAATGTCGATCGAAAAAAAAAAAACTATCAATATTTACAGTGAGAAACAAAAGAGATCTTGCGAGAATAAACTCAAAAAGACTAAATTGGGTCTTTTTGGGTTTATTAAATTTTGCCCTGAGAAAGTGGTCTGGGATCTATGCTCACAGCAATGCATGCCACTCAGTACAGTGTATACAGGCTTGCCTCTGTGGTGCTCAGTTTAACAGGGCTAATCCCAAAACTACTAAGGTCTCTGTTATTGTTGATAGCACCAGTTCACTTGAAAGCTCTACAACTAGGATACATTCAATATTTTGGCTAAGTACAAGAGAAAAATGGTTGTCTCGCTGAGACTGGAATCCCTTTAAAGCGCTCGCTGATGTCCGCGTACAGGACATCAGCGAGTGCAGAACAGTCAGTGCGAAGTGAGGCGAAGGATCCGCATCTCACTTCGCACTATCGTGAATTCTCCCCTAAATTGGAGAATTAGAGGGTTGATGGCAGAAACTACATTGAAACATTACCTGCACTATTTACATTATCAAGAAAAAAAAATGAAAGAATTCTTGCAGCAACTAGCTATAATTACTAAATAAATCCTCAGTTAGATATATGAATTCTTATTATTCCAACACTTCCAGTGAATAGTGGATTCATTTCTGGTTTATCAGATACTGGGCAAAAGCTGAGAGATTCTGAATGGATACTAACAAAAAAGAATCTTAGATTTGATAGGTTCGATGGAAGACAGTCAAACTGATGATTGCCTGAATCAAACATCTGATCTGCCATATGCAAGAGTCCTTTTAAATAGCATTTGAAATCTTATGTAATTTGCATGATTCATAATTTGCTACTATAGTGAAACAAAACATTATATTTTCATGACAGGTAAAGAGTAAAGCTCTTTGGAAGCAAAGACAAAGACCTAACCCAGTGGTGGAGGACCTTTTCCACTGCCTATACTGAAGGAATCCTCACTCGCTCACTGAGGGGGGGGAAGGGGGGATCTAGGATAGCTGTCAGACCTAGCCTAAGACTACAAACAAGTGTATGCCTTTTCATCCATTAGATACACTTTCTAGAAACTTGAGCACAGAAAGAAATCCTAATTATCTTGTGCTTGTAAATAAGGTCTTTAAAAAAAAGGATCTTTTGGGATCTCTTGATCAGAACCCTAATGATATTACATACAGTAAATTACATCTTATATAGGGACCAGTTTTCAGTTGAATCTGAGCCAGTAAATGATATTGTACTGCAGCACTTCCTTACAGAGATATTTAATACCTGCAAGAAAGAATTAAATGGCCCACGTTGTGCTTTAAGAGATGAAGTTCTTTTCTTCAATACTCCCATCAAGATGTTTCTTAGAATACTATTGTACCTTAGAGTATTTTAATTAAAGTGGTTATGTGCAAAAGCCTTTAAAATTAAGAGTTCTCCCTAAGGTTGTTGACTGTATATGCAATAGTGATAATAATTTTAAGGTAGGTTATACTTGAAATGTTTTCTTCAAAACACATGACCTCTATATACATATAAATAGGATTCCTCTTCTGCATTGTTTTCCAGGCATTCAACACTGTTTAATATTTCTATCTAATGCATAGATAAACAATTCACTAATTCTGTCGTGACACAGGGGGCTACTCAGCTGTCAACAAAGTGAGTTATGGCTGTGTTCTTTATGGAGCTAGACTCTCTTATCCAGCAGAATAAGGCCAGTTAGAGGAACCTACACCAGGAAGCCTACATTCTTTGCTTGCTTAAATGACAACCTCAGGGCTGACATCCAAAATTAAACATGCATCAAATCCAACAAGGAGGAGAAAGCTACCACTAGTGGAGGTTAACCTGGTAGTTGAGACCTGGGGGTTCCATCAATGCTAATTGTGAAGGTTAAGGATAACTGCTGAGAGCTCTTTAGACTCCATGCCACAGGTTTAACCAGCACTGATCTCACTGTTGCAAGATGATCCACATCTGAATGAATATCCCTTGTGGGCCCTATGGGTGTCAAAAGGGAGCCCCAGAATACATGGGTATTTACAATAAGCAAAGCCATAGACCCCCACAGAAACTCAAATTCCTGTCAATTTGCAGTTCCTTGTGGAGCATGTTGTCTAGCAACGTAATATGTGAGAGCAGATTATTCTCCAGATTATCCTCTACACTTTGACTTCCCTCTCGATGCTGTGCAAGCTGGACCCACCTTGGTCAACAAGTCTTGCAGGGTATTCTGTGCCTTCAGCTATAGCAGCAGCTACCTTCAAAACTCTGTGTTCATGCCAAAAATGTTGGTGCCAAATGTGTTAGCATTATAAAACTTAAATCCAGACAAAGGAGGACCCTGACATTTGGGGGGGTTATTTACTAAGGTACGAATTCGACTGTCAAATTCGCAAACAGCGGATTTCCAGTGTAAATCCGTGACAATTTTTTAATGTTAAGATTGCGAAAATTTACCCATAATAAAGTCGTGACTGCAACAAAATTCTCATTATAAAGACGCGACTGCGACAGCAGCAGCTTATTGCGACTGTCTTTATCTGTTATTTCGGTGTAAAGTACACTGAGGGCTGATTGTACATGGAACTGCTTTCTTGTTTAAAGTAGGGTGTTTGCTCAGCTGTGGTAGATTGCTGCACGTGAACATACTGCTGTGGATCATCAGCAGGGGTTGACTCTGCTCCTAGAGCTGAATGCAGGCTGTTATCTGACTTAGCATTCTGCAGCACATAGTCTGAAGTGCGCTGTGTGGTGTCATGATGGTCAAACTCAGGCCTGATTATGTTGCTGAATCTTCCACTATTGCAGTCTGCTGCTGCCTCTAAGGCCTCTGCCTCAGCTACTGCTGCTGCTGCTGCTTCTTGCTCTATGTTCATTTTCTCTAATGAGGCTTCTATTTCTGCCCTTTGTGCCTCTATCTCAGCCATTTGTGCTGCCCTTTGTGCCTCTATCTCAGCCATTTGTGCTGCTCTTTGTGCCTCTATGCGTGTTTTCTCAATTTTCATTTGCATTTTTCTCAGCAAAGGCAGCTCTTGTGGCTTCTGCTTTTGCGTGGGCAATGGCGACTGCAGTGTTGCTCACTGACCTCTTTGAGCCTTTGGAGCTGGCTGACATGTAAGACCTTGTCTCATATGCTGCTGAGTGTCTCTCTGACATAGTGACACTGTGTGGGGAATTTGCTTGCAGTGGGGAGTTCCACTGTAACACAATGTGAGGATCTGTATCCTGCTGACTAGCTTGTAAAGAAGCTGCAGTTATACTGAGGATCTGTATCCTATCCCTTTCCTTAAGGGTTTGCTGCTATTTTACTGCGGATCCGTATCCTCTTGCCTAGGGGGTTAGCCACTGTTTTACTGTGCTCTCCTCCTTATGTGTTTAGTGTACATAAATTGACAGCCAGATAAACTCCTCCCTGAACAATTCACTGACAATGAGCTGGGTCCAGTTTCAGCTTTTATTATTCGGGTTGGGAAGGTAAAACTGGGGAGTAAAGAAATAACCAACTTTACTAAAGTGACACAGTAAATAACATAATGAACTGATCATTGTACATAGTGGAAATAACACATGTAAAAACATGCTATACTGTGCAATGTCTATACTACACAACATGAGAGATATACAGTATACTAGGGGTGTAACGATTCATTTATTTAATCGATGTATCGATTTATTTTCCAACGATCCAAC
>WMED01001927.1:14908-25693 GCA_019650415.1 Pipa parva
TATATATATATATATATATATATATATATATATATATATATATATATAATTTGTGTGTGTAACTGTTCTTTTTCAATGTATTTTGCCATAGCTCTCCACTACCTATTGAGAGAATCATTCCAAATTTCTAGAAATTCCACTTTGCCTGCTTATGAACCTTCCTAATTACTTGATCACATGATATAACTGAACCAGTAAAAGCCAACACTATGTGCTACAAAAAAAAACCTAAAAACATTTTTCACAAGGGTAACTAAAGCATAGGCTGTCTATCAGGTTAAATTAAAAAGCAATTAGAGCTTCTCAGTAGAGCTTACCACTCTCCAAACTGAAAGAAAGACTTGGGCTTTGCTGTAGCTCAGTCTTTAGAACAACCCCTGCCTGCGTCTTGGACATTGCTCACATCAGTGGTTGTTTTGCGTGCTATGAGTGGTTGACTATAGCTCACGTGTGTTAATGAGAGCAAAATCTGGGAGTCAGGCAAGATAATGGTCCTAAACCCTTGTAGGGGGGCACCCAAGTCTTTTATGTCAGTATTAAACAAATGACTACAAAAAGGTAAGCCCTGCTGTATCTCTCTTAGTTAAAAACAGCCATAAGCTGGCTTCTTCTCATGCTGCCAGACATCGTATTGTTTATTTATGGTTTTAAAAATATTACATTTGTATACAACATGATTTATAGACAAGCATAGTGAAGTAGGGTGATTGATTTCAGGCTAGAGACGAAAGTCACAAGTGGCTTTTTTTTGCAGAGTGACAAGTTGCAAGAGCAGCAGGATGAAATCTTTAAGCTACAAGCTCTGCTGGAGAGGTTACGGCCTGGGCTGTCTGCATCAGCCCTTTTGGAAGATGTACATGTTCTGCAGCTTGGGGGAAGGCCAAGTACAGCCCCTATAATTCCAATGAAACTACATGTTCCTCTGGAGCAAAAAAAATCCTCTTTGTGGGATTTTTCTGAACCTAAAAAGGTACGTGTTGGGATTATTTTACAGTGTTAAGAAGACCTTGATTTATCATTTTTCTTTTTAAATCCAAATTCTTACTTTAGTTCCTGTTTCCCTTTAAGTAACAGTGGAGGGCATCCAATAACATAGGATAAGTATAGTAATGGTCCATTGAACTTTCTTAATTATTTGCTACTTGAGAGCATTCCGCAGAGTATTAAATAGTTACTTGTATTGCTGCACCACAAGGTTCATAAAAATGAACTTATTATATCCTTCCACCCCCCCTTCCAAATAATCCTGTTCGCTAATAATTATAGCCATAGACATATACAGGGGAATTCATTCACAGACCTCATTTACAGAGGTCTAGTCACATACATCAACCAATCATCAGTCAGCATTATTTGTTGTAAGGAAGCAAGAATAGTATAAGACAACTTATGATTGGCTGATATAGGTTGCTGGACCTCTGTAAAGTTTGCCCGTTGATGAATTTCCCTGATAGTGCTTTAGTTGTTTCCATTTTTACTTTGTATAGTTACCAGACTATAATCACTTGTGTGTTTGTGCTCAGAGCAGATTTCCAGCAGCATTTGCTCTTTATCTAAAGAGATTACTAAGAGTTTTCAAACTGGCACACAGAATCTGGCATCTAGTTTGGAAGAATCAGATACGGTGCTGCAGAAACCATTCAGTGAGGATTCTGAAGCTTCAGATGAGTCTGCCGAACAAGCTAAAGATAGATCTAAAAGTGAATCAGGAAAATCTTTGCAAAGGTAAAGTTCAATATTCAACATGTCTATATGTTTAATAAGTTCCAGTTAATATTGTTTGCAAGAACACTGTAATAATCATACAGAAGAGTGATGATAAGAAGAGCTTACAATCTGTTTTGGGGGTGTGGTATATAGAACCACAACCTGTTAGTAAAGGTCTGCAGAATGAAGTGGTTAATTTGAGATTTAACCAGTTGTAGTAGATATGCAGAGCCAGATTAAGAGCACCCATGGCCCTAGGCAAAATTACTAGTGATGTCCTCCTTCTACCCAAACAGTGGTCAGCACCAAGTAACATTATACTGCAGCAGTGGTTCCATAGATTACCCCCAGTACAATGCAGCCATCCCATATAATACCCAATGCAATGTCGCATTCATCTACATATAATATCCCTAGTACAGTGCAGCAGTGGCCCTATATAACACCCAAATTAGTGTTGTAATCATCTCCATATAGCACGCAGCCTCAGAAATCCTATGTATACACAAACTGAGGTTGACTTACCTTTTCCTTTTTTCTGTAGACAGCACAACCTAATTATAGTCGGGTACACTTTTGTGCACCTATCCAAAGACTAGGAGGGAAAAATGCCAAAATGTGTCACTCACTAGCAGTCTCCTTCATTTGTGCCCCATACTGTGCAGCAGTACCTCCCCATAGTGACCTACTGTATATAGTGCAGCAGTTCCTCCCCATAGTGGCCTATATAGTGCAGCAGTTCTCCCCATTGCATACAGCAAAGTTTGTCAGACATGCACATATTCTTCAGTGAATTTGTATAAGAAATATGAAGAATACACAAGTACATCACCATGCAAACTTAACATAATAAAGCAAACTCCAAGAATCTTGCAATAAATCCCCAGTTAGCTACTTTTTCTGTCCCAGTCTGTTCAATGTATTCATTTCTGTATGCCTTGTCTAAATGTGATGTCAAATCGAGATGAATACCCTGATATAAAGTGGTGCATGAATGTGGTGTTGTTTGTCGAAGTCTTTGAGAGAATTCATCACATCACAAAAAATAACATTTGCTGATGAATAAGTCATTGAAGTGCTTATTTATGGCGAATGATGTCGCAAATAGACAAAAGCCACTTTGATAAATGACTCCCTTTAGTGAAATAAAGTGTACTAGTCCAGAGTGTTCCAAAATACGGACACATGCATGTGTTCCCTTGGTTTATTTTTTGTTTTTTTGGAGGGGGGTGGGGGTGTTGCCTCTGTTTTAGGTCCGCAAAGAGACAGTTCTTACTAGTGAATAAAAAGGAAAATGGTTTACCTTAAAAGCAGTGTTGATGGAAAATGTTTTGTTTCTGGAATGCTGGGAGGGTCGATCATGTCTTCCAAACAAAGTACAAATACTGAGGATTGTGCATTTTCAGAAATGTTCCACTGCACAGGAGAGTGTTTGTACTTGAAGGGCACAACATTTATGACTCAGTATTTGAAAATTATCTATTACCTTGAAGATGTGCATCCAGAATAATACATTGTGTGTGAGACTGGCTATATTTTATTAAATACTTTTTTTTGTTTATAATTGTATAAGGTGTTTTGCTATGTGTTTGGGTATTATTGCAGAGTAAAAAGAAAGACCAAGCTTGGAACAAACAGTATGCCTAATCATCCACAGAACCAGACTATGTCTGGCCTGGACAGCGAGAGTGAAGAGAATGTGCTGACAATCCAAGACATGAATGAATGTAAGTTTATCTTTAGTATAGATACATAAATATCTTACAGAACATTACATAGCCTGGAGGGTGTGGATAGCAGGACTGATGCACAGCAGTGCTTTAATAATAGATATATTTATTTGTTTCTACATAATTTCATGCTTCCAGCCATTTGTAAAAAAAGGGATCAGCTTCTATCCAGAGAAAACCAAGCTCTGGGAAAAGATTCAGAATGCAGACTGCGGCAAGCCCAGCAAAAGATCCGGGAACTGGCTATTAACATCCGTATGAAAGAAGAACTCATTAAAGAACTCGTGAAAACTGGTAAGACTTGTGGCTACTTTGTTTTCCCAGCTTGTCCTAATTTGGAGATTTTTGTTTATTATTTTTAACTTCACTGAAACATATTATTGATTTAAAAGAAAACATTTTTTAATTTTGCCTTTGGCGTCCAGGACATGTTACCTTATACGCTCTCTATTCTTGTCACTGGTGGTTTCTGTAGAAAACTAAGATTTTTGTACATATATCCAATGTTAACTACACAGTAAAAAAAAACACAAATGTTTGGAGCTTATTTAATAAGACCAGATTAGTTCCACCCTGTTTCGCTATCAGTTTTAATTTCCGTGTACTTTTTGATTTCCATGATTAATTAAGGATCGATAAAAATGTTTTGACCATCAAAATAAATTATCAATAAATATCTATCGGTGGATAGGGGAACACTTTGTAGTGTTTTTCTGTAAGGGTCTGTACTCATTACAAATTGATGTCCTTTATTGATGGGGAAATGTTTTTGGATTGTGGCTAAGTGACAGGACCAACTCCATAGAGATTAATGGGTTTATACCAGTCTGAGGCAGGAGAACTCTTTTGGGCAATAAAATTGTCTTGAACAGCTTAGGTTGTTTCTCCTGCATTAAATAGTCGAAAAACTTTGACATTTGTAAATATCTCTCTTAATTGTTTGTGTGTACAAACACATTTCTGTCAGTTGCACGTGTTTTGTCTCAGTTTTATAAGTCTAGTGTAGCATTCCCCTTAAACCCCCTTCAGGGTTTCCTCTTTTGCATGGTTTAAACAAATTGTGGTTTATTTTTTTATTTACGGAGTAACCTACCTGTCCATCATGTTTGTAGCAGAATAAGGCTAGGTTCACACTAGCGTATTATGCTCAGCTGTATTTTTCTTTTGAACTTAACAGAGACAGTGTGAACGCTCCCTCGGTGTTCACATCACTTCCTGTGTGGTCGCATTTTGGGCGCATCATATAATACACCAGCCAAAATGTGACGCACAGCGTGACGGACCTAGCGTATGCGCATCATACCATTCACTGAGCCATATTTTTTTTTTTCACACTAGTGTATTGTGCGCTGAGCAATAATACGCTACTGTGAACCTAGCCTAAAAGTGTGGAAATAGGTGCAGAAGAACAGAACTAGCTGCAAACTGTTTTATTTCTACATATTTTGGGCTACGCGGGCCCTTTTTCAAATATATAGCATTTTTTCCCCCTTATCTGTCATGTTTTCCCATTGGTATTATTTTTGTTATTTCACACAAATATGAAACTGATATTATTGTATCAGAATTCCATCTTGTATTTTTAATATAAATAAATATGGCAGCAGAGAATGCTGGCATAGAAACTGTAGAAGTTTAGTGGGTTTGTTCAAGTCCTTAGAGGCTATGTTTCACACACTGCCCGTGCCCAGTTTTGCTATATTTTCATTTCACATACAGAAGCAAATTGTAGTATAATTACATGGCAAAAAACCAAGTCACAAAGCTGGCTGCAGAAATTCAATGATTTTAGGAACTGTCTAACACCACTATGCAGCAGTAATGCCAAAAAAAGAAAAATCCCATGTAGATTGGCATGTCAGTTATTCCTACACAATGATCTGATTTTTCTTGCTTTGTGCTTGTTTTTCCTTTGCTGATTGCAGCCAGCTTTATCTTTTGAGTAAGCAGACAACTTGCACCTCTCTTTGTATTCAGTGAAACCTGCAAATACATACCGGTATGTTAAAGCACTCCAGAAAGCCTAAAGTGAAAATAAAGGTGCTTGTAAAATATGAACTTATAAATCTATTATGTGTATAAATGCAGATGCAGCATTTTATTTTTGTTGTCCTTTGCCCTGGTGAGGAAAGTGGAAACAGTAGCCATTGGTGGTGCAGGTAAATGAATGGTGCTTGGGGGGTAGATTGTTCAAAGGTGCCTTTTCTGATTTGCAATACATTTCAGGGTACTAACCTTTGTCACTTGTTATCTTGACCTAATCTCTTTAATTATTTCAGTGAAACCATTTTGAAGGAAATTAGGAGAAATGTGTGATGTGTTTTGATAACAAAAGTAGGTTCAAAGGGAAAATGCAGCCTTTTGTCTTTTTACCCAGTTGCAATTTATTGCAAACGTGGATGTACATAAATAGTTGAAACAGTCTCAGCTGCCACAATAACTTGTAAAAGTGCTACAAAATCAATAATATATTGGATTTAAATGTCTTGATACATTTCCCATTTGTTTTTTGTTTTTCTTCTTAGTGTCCTGAATGCACCAATGATAAATCAAAGCTACGTTTGTTCTAACACAGATGAGTAGTGTCTCCAAAATATTGACATCTATTTCAATTGTGCCATTTTGTGTTTTTAAAGGAAAGGAAGCTCAAGCAATGAACAAACAATACTGTTTTAAGATTTCTGAGCTAGAGAATGAGGCAGATCAAGTACGGGCAGAGGTCACTGAGAGTCAAAGGCAATTGTTGGAACTGGAGGAAAAAGCTTCCCGGGACCCACTGGAAAAAAAACAAATGCAGGAATGTCGAAAAAAGATTGCTGCTGCTCAGAGCAAAGTGCAGGTATGTGTGTTAAGGGAGGCAAATATAGGTACGTAATCTTAGGTAATATATGTATACACGATATACAATAGTATGTATATATGTATTGGCAAAGTGGAGGAGATGAAATCAAATGAAAGTGCTGGTATCTCTGGCTGATCTTATTGGAGGGCTCGCCACATAATGAAGGAACAATTAGAATAAGGGTAGGAGTAGGAGAAAGTAACAGTAGGAGAAAAGGCAGCCCTAAAATACACTGTGGAAAGATAGAGGCTTAAATAGCTTCCTGACTCCCACCAATTCAAACTGAAAAACTTTTTACTTCCAGAATACACCCTCTGACTTGATAAATAGTAAACACATCACATTTGATAAAGGGCAACCTGCCAGGAACATGTAATGTATTGGCAGAATAAAGTTATGTACATCACACTGTACACTAGCACCTCTTACTTCCATTTTATTTTTGAAGTTCCTGGATGCAGCTAGATAAGTCTGTGTCAGATGGGAAGTTGTGAAAACAACAACAATAATATACTAAGGTGAATGAAAATCATTTAGTAATAATAAGAAACACACAACGTGCTAATTACAGCATGCTTTTCTGAATTCTGTAGTTGCTGCTCACATTTCCCTACAGCACAGCCCCAGGCTTCAGCATACAAGGGAGGTTCTCTAGCCAGGGGCTAAAAGATTCTGTGGCATCTATAGTTAGGCTTGCTTGTTGAATTTTGAAGTGTGCTTTGCAAATTTATATTGAATCCTTCTATTATGATAACCTGTCTATATTGTGGGGTTTGACCTATCTTTGGTTTCCACTTCTAGGTACTGAAGGAAAAGAAACAGGTAACGGAGAAGTTGGTGTCAATCTCTGCGCAGAGTGAAAAACGAATTGAAGAACTTGAAAAGAATATATCCCAGATGAAAAAGCAACAGGGCCAATTACAAAAGAAACTGAAAGAGGAGACTGAGCAGAAGCGCCGTCTAGAGAGTGAAATGCAGAGGAGAAGACACAGAGTAAAGGTAAATGCTTTTAATTAGGCTACTTTAACTGCCCCTGAGGTAATACCATGTATTTAAATACTGTCTTAAGCCTGTTGTAAGCATCTGTGCTTTGCAAAGCTATACAGTGTATGTGATGTGAAATGCCATCAGTCTGAGTAGTCACACGGAATAAAAGAAACTTTCATTTTTAGGAGCTTGAACTGAAACATGAACAGCAGCAGAAGGTATTGAGGATAAAAACTGAGGAAATAGCAGCATTCCAGCGTAAAAGGCGGAGTGGGAGCAATGGATCTGTTATCAGCTTGGAGCAGCAGCAGGTACATCAGATCAGCCTGCCTAGAGCAGCAGTTCTCAACCTGTGGGTTGCGACCCCATTGGAGGTCGAACAACTCTCTCACAGGGGTTGCCGAACACGCTGCTCCACTACCTAACTCCGGTAGTGAGCATAGGTCAATTTATATAGGAGTGCCTGCGTGGTGACGTGACGGCCAAAAATCATCACGTGACGCACTATGCTGTGATGCCACCAAGCGCATGCCGGCACGATGACATCATCACAGGGGTTGCGGATCCAGGAAGGTTGAGAACTGCTGGCCTAGAGACTAATCATTGCTTTTCATCTCTGACAAGCAGAATGGATTATGGCTTTGGATAAGTCTTTATACACATGAAAGATGTTCACACTTACAAAATAGGTGTTAGAAGTAATTTCCATGGGCTACAGAAAAGAATATTCTAACAACCAAGGACAAATTTGTTCAATCTGTTACCCAAGAATGCCTCAAAATGGCAGGCCTTCCTAAGTATTTTCCTCAATCTTATAACTTCCAGTGCCTTTACACCAGTTCCTCATGGGGGGAAAGTGGAGGAAAATCTCTTCTTTACCCCCAAATTAAGACAGGCTATACTGACCCATTCAAAATTTTAAGTTTTGAATCAGTTCATCAAACACAAAAGACTTAAAATGAAATCTTCCTACTCCATTGTAATTTCTAAGACATAAGGAAAGGTCTAAGCCCATATTCCATTTATTCCTCTCGTTAATGTTGCCTTGCTTTGCTGTTAGAAAGGTCTCCGGCACTCCATATGTAAAATCAACTTTATTAAGTACATATTTAAAAGGTCATTGTATGAAATTGAAAGCTTGTGGATCAGCCACTTACGCGTTTCGCGCATGAGCGCTTAATCATAGTGACACTATGATTAAGCGTGAAACGCATAAGTGGCTGATCCACAAGCTTTTACTTTCATACAGTGACCTTTTAAATATGTACTTAATAAAGAAGTTGATTTTACATATGGAGTGCCGGAGACCTTTGTGATTGTATGCTGCATGACTGGGTCTTGGAAACACCCATACTCCTGAGCACCCGTGCCTTTCTACATTTTATGGTGAGCTAAACTACAACATACAGTACCAGGGACTGAGCTGATTTTCTTGCTACTTGCTTTGCTGTTAGCTCCGATCACTTTCAGTTTGCTGCACTTCCTTTTGGGCTTTTCTTTGCCACCATCAATTTACAAAGGTTATAGCAGCATCACTAGTGGAACATTGACAAGCGAGTCAAAACCTCAATGTTTCAGGAAAATGTTAGCTTTCCAGGCAACCCTTAAAACCATTTACAAAATGTGGATTATTAGAAGAAATCCTTTCTTGGTGCATGGAACATTTAGAACCAGTGTTCAGCATTGTGCAAGTTTGCATCTTCCTCCTACCAACCCAAATTGGTCTGCTGCACCACCGAATCCCTAGGAATAGAGCCTTCACCCAATATTAATGGAACTCCTAGAGCTCGGGTGGGGCAGCCCCAAGGTGGATCTCATAGCAGCTTGGATTAACAGAAGTTCATTGCACAGCATCATGATTCATCAGTGATGGGGGGAATGCTATAGTTTTTCCTACAAGCTCTTGTGCATCTCCCCTCTCCGTTATTATTAACCCTTGGAAGCATTCACACAATAACCAGTTGAACTCTTCTTAACCCTTACTAGCCAAGTTGCCTATGTTTCCCAAATCTCATAACCATTTCAGCAGACAATCAGTCTGTATTTGTACAAAACAAATGAGCTATTAGCTCTTGAATTTTGTTTCTTCTCCCCTTAGGACAGTAGTAATCAGTATAATCTCTGCTGTAGTTGTTAACTTTTTTTTTCGCTCAAGAAAATATTGCATGCCCTGAAAATTTGGATATCGTCCTTATACTAACCTGGCTTACTTATGTGTCGGTGATTTCAACATTTTTTCATAGATACTAACAGACTGACTGTGATGATTTTCCTCTAGTAGACTGCAATGTATAGTAACTGACATTTCTATTCATTTATTAATTCAAACTTTACTAGCATTTGTTTCTGTTAAATCACTGGATAACTTTAAATTTGTGAACTATAGCTTTTATTAGATGAACTGAAAATTTAGCATATGTTCACCATAGCTTGCCGGAGTCTTTGTTGGCAACCAAAATAACCACAGAGCCTTTGTTCTAGAATTGACACTCCCACATATTAACCCAAAAATGTTTCTGACTAAAATAAATGAGTCTTTCTGAAATTACACAGTTTCACCCAACTCTAATTATGTCTTTGCAGAATTAAGTTTATTTCTACATTGTAATGGAAGGCTACTTGTGAAGGGATATATTATTAAGTTACATTTTGAGCTTAGTTGTGGGCTGTGTGGATACAGCTTTGTCTTCACCTGTTATAGGTAAACTACTAAAGCAATTCTCATTGCTTTTGAGAAGTCATAACTTCTCTCTGGCCTAATGCTTTCTTGAACATTCTACACTAGTGCTGTATTATTTTGATATATATTCTCTTTCTGTATGAATCTGCTGCTAGAAAATTGAAGAGCAGAAGAAATGGCTGGACGGAGAAATTGATAAAGTGCTTGAACAGCGTCGTGCCTTGGATGAGCTTGAAGAGGAACTTCGAAAAAGAGAGAGCATATTGTTTAAAAAGGAGGCACTTCTACAGGAGAGGAATGGTTTAGAAATTAAAAGACTTCGATCTAGTCAGGTGAAATAGCTTTTCTACATTTGGTATTGGTATACAAAAACTTGTGAGTTCATGTTCACTTGTTTTTCAGTTGGTTGCACATTTCTGATGTCAAGAACACTCAAGGCTTACTTGAGTAAACATGAAATTTGAAATTTAATTATATGTGTGTGTGTGTGTGTGTGTGTGTGTATATATCTATATCTATATATATATATATATATATATATATATATATATGTTTATAAAGCGCCACAAAGTTGTGCAGCTCTGTACAACCCAACAATACAGTTATAATATAGACAAAGGAAAAGAGTAACAATGAAGATGTGAAGTAAATTACAAGCATATAGTCAAGAGAGCCCCATAGAGCTTACAATCTAAATAAAAGGAAGACTTACATAACCAGATAGGAGGGCAGCAAGTGCAGTAACATAAAGTGACAGTTCATTTAGCTATAGTTGCCCATTAAATAAGAAAATAAAAAATATACATTTTGAAAAAATAGTTGCATAAATATTAATATAG
>WMED01001928.1:0-25691 GCA_019650415.1 Pipa parva
TGGGCCAGTGCTGTGTACTTGCCCCCCAGGCTAAAATTTGCCAGCCAGCCCCTGGTTGCTGATATACTGTTTTCTGCACAGAAAAAATGTTTACATAATAATGGAGTAGCTTATTAACTGGGAAATTTCAATAAACCATGCCTGTTCCCCAAACACCACTGCAAGAATGAGTTGTTGGATTACTTACGGTAATTAGTCAAGGTGGACTGAATAGGTGTCTGCCATAGTTTTATAGGGGAATTATTAATTAATAATAAAGTTATTGCCAGCATTACAATAATACGAGCCATGTAAATACCTCTGTTTTGAAGCTGTATAAAACCAAAATGACAGCTAAAGTGGCAGCACATAAAACAAAAGGATTGCATAAATCCAATATCTCTTGCTTCATATCCTTTTGTATGTCTTGTGTGGTCAGATTAAAGAAAATCAATGTTTCTTTTTTTAGTAAAAGCAATCAAATGTTTTGAGATGGTTGAGAAGTGTCCTGAGGTAACCTGTGATAAAAGGAATGCTTGCGAGTAGAGATTTCCCATATAACTGACAGAGCTATGAACAATGATATTGAAAAGACTAGAAGCAGTCTCTGGAGACCCTGCTTGGAAGAATTATCTATACACTTACCCTTACACCTTTCTTTTATTCCTGAAGAATGCAATATATCAATTGGAAGGGGATGTTTAAAATATATACAAAACTTACCTTATCCAGCCTTTTAACCCAATGTTTTCACTCTATGACACAACTAGGATTTATTTGTAAAGCAATAAATTTTTAAATTTCTGCTGAATTCAACCAAATACCATATACAGTATATTGTCAGGCTTCCAATAGACCCCAGGGAATACTCCCTGAGCAGAGAGCTGTGGTTTCCAAGTTGGACCTGCAGTGCTTTGACATATGCTGCACAACAACTGAAGAGGATTCATGTGTAGAGCAGTGAAATGCCATCCCAGAGTTTGTAGGATTAAACATGTTACTGCCAGTTACTCTTTCATATTCAACTTGCCTATATATTTTTTTTAAGTTCCTGGTGGACACAGGAGTCATTGGGATGCCACCTGGAATGTTGATTAGCATCTAGTTAAGAGTAATGTAAGTTATGATAATTTTTATCCTCAGCAGATATTTTTTTTTTATGTTTGTGCCACAGCATCAACAAATTATATATATATACTGTATATATATATATATATATATATATATATATATATATATATATATATATATATATATATATATATATATATATATATATATATATATATATATATATAAATATACAGTCATATGCAAAAGCCAGGCCTGCACGCGGACATCAGCGAGTGCTTTAAAGGGATTCCAGTCTCGGCGAGAGCACAGTCTCGCCAAGACTGGATTCGGAGCTCATTTCGCACAATTGTGAATTCCCCCCAAAAGCGGTCTTCCCAAGTTTAATAAATTTCGCTAAGAGATGTGTTTTTATTTGTACCACAAAACACTGTACATTGCTTAGTAAAGTAGATTAGCATTAAACAAAACTGGTTTACTTTAATTCTAAATAGGTTATAATATACTTTGTGCAAAGCAGCAGTTCTGTTTTGCCTTATGACTGTAATACAGGCTCTCTTTATAATAGGAAGGTAGTTATATCTAAAAGATATATCTAGATATATCTAGAAGATAGACTATAGACTATAGTGCTGTTTACATACCTTTGTTTTAACCATTGCACCTCGGAACTTATCAGTACTGTATTAGTGATAAAAGACAAGAGCAAAGACATAAAATGCTAATTTTACATTTTATGAAAACAGCAGATTTTCTATTCCGAATACCAGTGCAGTGCTGCTAATGGATGTGTTAAACTGAAGCAGGGTTATCTGAAATATACATGATAATAACCCTCTAATTAAAGAAAAATGGCAATGAAGTCAAGTATTGTAAAGAAAATGACAATGTATTGTCAAATATTGGGAAGAGAGTGTTTTGTTTGTTTTTTTTTAAATGCCTTTGTTTAATGTTTGCACTGAAAAGGGGAAGTGATAACACCACTAACCAGAGGTGGCACTGGTACCATCATTCACTATATTTACACTGTACTGTATTTATATTTTACGTTACATTTACATTCTTAAATGTGACATCTCTCTTTAGAAAGTGTGTCCTGGGAATACACAAAAACAAATGTAGCCCTGTTTTCTTTCTGTTTCGAGAAATGTGGACAGAATAGCCAACTGCAGGTTGGTCATTGTGTTCTTGTGCTGTTGTAGCAACAAACATTTTAAATGATGTGAGACTGAGAAGAAAAGTCTGTTGATCACGTGTTGAATAGTCAACTGCTCAGACATAAGGGCAAGGAATATTATGTTGAGCTTCGTATAGTGACAAACAGTAAGGAGAATCTGGCAAACTCTGTGTCAGATTTTCTGATGTTCTTATAACATTTTTCAGTAATCCTTACTTGGGACAATTCACAGTTTCCAGCAAAAAGCAAAGTAGTGAAAATTTAATAGTAGCAAGGGAACATGTTAAAGTGATGGACTAAGCCAAGTAAGTTTTGTTCCTGCTGTGGTCTTTAAAAATCTAAAAAAAAAAACACCTAGGGGAAAAAAAAGTCAAAATGATATTACAAGATGGAATAAAAATTTAGAACCATAAAGTAAAAAGTCTTAATATTCTGGATTTAGAAGTATTTTTTTTTTATGTTTTGTTTTACTTTCAGGGTGCTGTTTCAGTTGGAGCCTGTGGTGGATTTTTTTCATTGTTCTCATCTGTAGAATATCGTTTTCCAACACCAATGAATACTTAGAAGGAAATATAGCAAAAACATTGGGTCAACCAAATAAAGAATAAAGAAATATTGAATTATCTTCAAATCAAACAGAAGAAAACTATTCCTACATTTAAGGGTTGCCTCCCATTTATTTGAAAGCAAACACTTAAAGGGGGTTATTCACTAAGGGGCAAATTCAAATTGTCGAATTCGCAAACAGCGGATTCCCATAGGAAATCTGCTACAAATTCCCCATTGTAAAGTCGCGACAATTTTATTAATGTTAAGATTGTGACAATTTTCCCATAATAAAGTCATGACTGCGACAATATTCTCATTATAAAGACACGACTGTCTTTATCTGGCAAATTCGCACCTATACACAACAATTCGAACTTTAGTGAATAAGACCCTGAACCTGCACCTCTCATTTTCAGTATAAAAAAGAAAAGAAAGTGAAAGTCTTCCCCTGTGATAATTTGGAAATGTGTTTCCTATGGCTTTGCACCTTCACTGAAAAATCCAATTGCAATAGATTTCTTTTAAAGGGCAAATAGCACCAAAAAACCCAAAAAACATTCATGCAGATGAACATGGCAGTTATATCTATGTAGTATTGGAAACAAACTTATCTTTAAAAGTTAAATTCATGATTTGTATTGCTTTGTATTTGTTTCTTCTCTTTTCTGGTTGTAGCCATAATTTATCTGTTGATCAAACACATTTTTTTTTTTACTATAGTATATATTTATAAAGTGACCTGGAAATTTGGTTTTACTGGTGATACTGTTTCTTTAAAAAATATTTTGCTGGTTGTCATTGTATTTATATAATAATTATTATGTCATGATATCATTATTTTGAATTCATGATAGTGTTATGGTAGTGTCAGCAGTGCTTTGGGGTATTTTTTTTTTTGCAAGACTAAGTAATTCACCAAGGTGCGAACACTTTAAAGGGATTCCAGTCTTGCGAGGCGACTCGAGTCAAGCCTCGCGAGCCTCGCTGAGACTGGAATCCCTTTAAAGCGTTCGCTGATGTCCACGTGCAGGACATCAGCGAGCGCATAACAGTCTGTGTGAGCTGAGGCAAACGATCGCAAGGTGAGTTTGCACCTAGCTGAATTACCCCCTTTAGAGCTGCCTTAGCTAACCTCGGACCTAGAAAGGTCCTGATGATCTATTCTACTTGCCACTAGGGCTATCATTAATATAATGTCTGCTTACTAGACTCTTGTTAGTGCTAATGGGCAGCAGCAGCTTCACAGTACCCCTAAGCTTCTATTTCTTATTGGTTTATTTAGTTGCTACCATCTGACAATTTTCTACTTATTTACTATGTGGCAAATTCCCTCAGCAAAGAAGCAAACAGCGTTTTGCACAATTTCTTGCATAGTCAGACACACTGAAAAAGTAGTAACATGTGAAGTGATTCAAATTCTACCAGTGAAGGGCAGTGATGTCATTCTCGAAATGTCCCATTAACTTTATGTCGTTAATAATACATACCTTTCTATGTCACCATATTCCTAGTTCATTTTGTCACTTGGGTGCAGTCTTTATTGTCAGTTTTACATGAAAAGTCACGATACGCCACATTGGAGCCCTGCTATCAAATCCCTACTTCACCACTTTTATCTGGCATCTTGCCAATATGACTTGCTGAATTCGATACTTTTAGAGACTCTCACCCTCCCACAGCACTTTAGTGCTGTTGTAACTGCACACATACATATAAAACTCCTTTATACTAAGCCAATTACTGACACAAATAATAATTGCAGTTTAATTCCCTTAATTATTTTTCATGAGAGCTGTCATTTTTCTCTCCCCATGCCCCCTCCTCTTTCTGTTCTGCAAGTCAGACAACATGAGAAGAAAAAACTGCTTGACTGCTATTGGTTAAGCAGTGTGGTGACCTTTTGGCCGCATAAATTAAGTTGGAATGGAGGAGATTACAGAGGGAAAGCTGACTTGTGCATATGTGCTAATTAGTAAGTAGGGCAAAAATGTCCGGGGAGGGTACCTTTTTAGGAAAACTGGCCATTACACGTCACACACACATTTTCTGGTGCGGGAGTTTATCAGTGCTGCATACGCAATCATTCTACTACTACTGGGGAGAAATGCTTCTCACTAAGATATAGTACTGCATATGTAAAGATGTAATCTGACTGTAGTTACCTTTTAAGATTGTGATGTAAGTGTCTGAATTGGTTACAAATTCACCTCATCACAGTTTGATGAATATGTGAAAATAGGCAAGTGGGGAATTAATGCTAATTCAGACATTTACGAACTCTTCAGATTTTCATGAATAACATCCTTGTGTTTAGGAACAACACATCACAAAAAAGAATGTCATTATTTTCAGAATTTAAAAACTGGCCTAATAAATAATATAGTGAATTCTTGGTCCCACAGCAAACATTTTTGTTGCCTTATGCAAAGTATACGTATATTGATGCTGTACTAGATTCTGTCTTCCATTTTTTGAAAAGATGTGTGTCACCTGATTCCAATATAACATACTGGGAGAGTAAAGTGATACTAATTTTAAATCACAGACGGATGTGAACTTTTTGTTTCTTTTCAGCCAAAAGACCTCCAGGTCTTTTGGCTGGCATCATGTTCACAAAGTTATTTATGTGAGAAGCGCACTTCTCAAGTCTGAATTTGAAAGCTTACACATTTGGTTATGTTATTTATATTTATTTGTTTTATATAGCATTACTATGTTACGCAGCGTTTTACAGAGAGTTGTCATTCACTTCAGTCCCTGCTATGTGGAGCTTACAATCTAATTTCCCTATTCAGTCACACACACAAAGACAGATACATATGTATGTTTATGGATTGTGGGAGGAAACCGGAGTGCCTGAAGGAAACCCACACAGGTGCGGTGAGAACAAACCATGCAGATGAAGCCCAGGGTGGAATTGAACCCAGTGCAGCAAGGCAACAGTGCTAACCACCGAGCCACCGCATTGCTTTTATGTTTTATGTATCTAAGTTCATTGTCCTAGCATCATAGGGTTATTTTAGTATATGCATAGTTCAAAAAGAAAAAAAAAAAGCAAATCTGGGAATCAAGACAAACCTAGTGATTAGTGTTCTAGGTGTGCCAGACTGTTTCCATAGCTTCAATGCCCTCTGCAACATCACTGTGTTAATTCAGGCAAATTTTATGAATTTGAATGGATAATAAGTATTTTTTTGTTTGTGCTATGTCTAATTACTTGCATAAAGTGTAAATTCATTTAACAGGTATGTCAGACCAAGTTGATTGAACTGAATATGGCAGTGTCGCAATATGCATGGTATCCCTGCACAGTCAACTCTCATTTTGTCAACTTCTGGTTAAAGGTATGTAGCATTAATAACTATGTATTAACATATTTTAAGGTGCAAATTTATAAATCACAGTAATGATATGGCTCAATAGGGTTTTTGTTAGGATCTGAAGCAATGTGGCAGACTAGTTGCATTAGAAATCCCTAGATTTTTTTTTAGAGATGAGATTACTTATATGTGAAATGAAGAACTAATGTGAGAAATATGGAGAGATAATCAAATGAAAAGTCTGCATCCTAAAAACTGTAGGCTTGTAATCATGGGCGTTATTTAGGGTATTCGGGCCAATCTGCACCGGGTCCCCTCTTTTGGGCTGGTGCATGATTGGCATCGGGGCCCCTACTCTCTGTGGGAGGGGAAGCTGCAGTGGCAGCCAGGTCCTGTTGGTATGCCACTGTTTGTAATTAACTGATGTGGCCTCATTATTATTTTGATGATAGTGTTAGTCTATGAATTATGATAAATCTTAATGTTGGAATTTAGACAATGACTTAAAAAAACAGAATTTGATGAATTACATAATGAGTGAGCAATGTAGTATTTGAAAAATGATAAACGTAGGCCTCATTGGCTAAATCCAAATTCATTTGAATGAATAGTCACATTACGCAAAATGCTGGAGCTCTGCCATCAGCCCCCAATTCATCACACCAGTGGCAAAGTCAGTAGTAGAAGTACCTGTTCACGCGCACACAAGATGATGCGAAGAGTTCCATAAGATCTCGACTATCACAATCGCCACCCACTTTGCAGAGTTTGCTCAATAAGAAAACATGGGGAAGTGGAGAATAGATGCAAATTCTTAGCTCTACGCGACTATATGGACTTTAGTCAATGAGGCCCAATATCCCTTACTACACAATAAAATGTATCGGTTCTGAAATTCTTTTTGAATGGCTTTAAGGTTTTCTATTTTCTGACAATTCCCATGAAACTGTATGGCCACTGAGCATAGATCAATGGTTGACTTGAAGATCGGCAGTTCATTTTTCTCCTTTCCTGCAGTTTTTGGTTGAGAAACAATGGAAGTTGTCAGGGGCTGAATTTACCATGAGAATAAAGGCTTATGCAAACTTGCAAAAAACAAGATGTCCATAAAAAGATAACTGCAGAGGTATTTTTATGATGTGTCAGATTATAATTTGATGGTCAGGGGAGTGATGAAGAATACATACTTTGATTAATTCTCTGTCCAACCACTTATCAGAGCATAGAATGATAAATGGCAGTGATTGCAAAAACCTGGCCCAGCGTCTCATTGCCTTGGAAACCATCCCACAAGCTGACACATCGGTAAATAAAAACCTTAGCTCTTTTTCAGCTAAATTGTACTTTTTGGAAAAATATTCTCCGTTGTTTCTTGTGGCATTATCCAAACAGATTGTTGCGTTTTTCACCACAGACAATCTTAAACCTTAAACCTAACTAAAAAAGCTAGTGGTACCCTGGCCTAACATGACTGATAAGATTATGATAAATCTAAAAATCAAGCCTTGCATTTACTCATTTTACCGACCCTCCTTCATAAAACAAAACAAAAAAAAAATGTCATATATAGTAAAGCTCACAAAAAATTATTAATAATTACCGTTTGGAAACTCATCAACAACATACTAAAATGAATTACAAAGTGGACAACCCCTTGAAATAAATTTGGTTCACTTTCAACATAGTTCAAGCTATTCTCATGTTAAGGGATACATATTAACAATGATTTAGTAATAGCTGCCTTCATCCTAATAAAAATTAAAAAAAAAAAACCAAAAGAGAAAAAAAAAGGATTTTCTAATTTTATTGTGGATTAGAGTTATAATTTGTTTGAATTTTCTTTACAGGCTTTCTTTGCTCGTCCTGTGGTGGTTGCTGCTGTTATTGTCCACGTGGTGACAGATGGAACGTATATTAATGAGCATAAGACAGAGACCATAAGTGTTCAGTTAATTGATACCAAGGAGCAACTGCATGACTTGGGTATATTTTTTATTTGTTTTTTTAGAGAGTATTTAAATAAAGTCTTACTATATAGTACTATACATGTTGCATAAAGGGACCTCCATCATGAAATTGAAAGTTTTAGCCTGCCGCATAATGCTTAAGTGCCCATATATATTTTATATCTTTGTGATGTTGAATATAAGACTACCACATACTGGAAATTATTCCCAATGTATAATTTAACATACTGCATTTAGGAACCACAATGTGTATTGTCATCATTACAAGCTTCTGCTTCTACTTGCTACAGCCTTTTATGCACATTTATAAAAATGTTGCATGTTTTCGCAAGCGCCATGGTGAAAAAAATGCAACTTGTAGCAGTTTATATCATTTTGTGGCTAGACATTTGGGGGTAATTCAGCAATGTGCGAAGTGAGCTCTGGATCCTTCGCATCACTTCGCACAGACTGTTATGCGCTCGCTGATGTTCTGCACGTGGACATCAGCGAACGCTTTAAAGGGATTCCAATCTCGGCGAGGCGACTCGGTCTCACCAAGACTGGAATCCCTTTAAAGTGTTCGCTGATGTCCATGTACAGGACATCAGTGAGCGCATAACAGCATCTGCGAAGTGATGCGAAGGGTCCGGAGCTCACTTCGCACATTGCTGAATTACCCTCTTGGTAAAGATAATGGTTTTGCAGAATTCATACCTTTATAACAATACCACTTGCTGTACATTGACAAACATTTGTGAATTAGGGAGAAGGGTACATTGTAAAATGTGGCTGTCAATACAAGAAGTCAGAAGAAAAAATAAATTGCATTTGTAAATGTACATTAGAAAATATCCATGTTAATGTAATGTAGCACATCATGATATTCAACAAAGGAGCAAAGAATGTAAATGTGTATGATTATAAAATCTGGAGCAGTTGTTGCCCATGGATCTGAAACATATGTTTCATAAAATGTAAATCTAAATGCTTGTTAGACCACAGGCACCACAAGGTGACATCAAGGTTAAACCAGAGGGTGTTTACAAACCATCCAATGGAGACAAATAGCTGGCATTATCTGCTAAAACTCAGCTCCTATCATAGAAATGGTTTAATTCTTTCAGGGCTGATGTTTTTGTAAGGTTCGCTACATATACATCTGGTTCACTTTGAATATCTTTTTTTTTTCCCTTTATTTGTTTGTCCATTTTCATGATCACTTTCATTTCATCTGGTTTCTTGGTTAAAAGCCACATTTCATAACATTGGTAATTGACTTGGCAGCTGCTGAGAAGAGCAGCCTAGCGATGTAGGAAAGAAATACAAATTTCTGATGTCTCTTTCTTCCTCTCTTTTCTCTTACTCGTGGCAGGTGTCCACGTTCTTAGCTGCAGAAATAATCCTCTGGTGATTTCAGTGATGCATGACCTCAGTCGCCCTTTTTACCACAGCCAAACTGTCCTTATTAGCTTTACTTCCTATCTGTTGGCCATCTCTGGGGTGGCCCTGCGCTCCTTCCATGATTTTGACCCCGTCACAATCAGCAGCTGTCAAAGAGGGGAGATCTATAGTGCAGCTAAGCAAAGGTAAGCATATATATATATATATATATATATATACACCAGATTTCTTATTTTACCTCCAAATGCCTTTCTCTTTTAACTGGATAACTAAATGAAAAAATAGGACTTTCTGATGCATAAATAGCTTTTCCTTTGCATTGCTAGAAGTCAAAGTTTTATTCCTTTTTATTTTATTTTTTTTTCCCATCCCCTATTTTCCTGGTTACTTTTACTTTTAAAAGTATTTTGTGTGCTGATTTTGGCTCTGATGATACTTTGCTGGTTTGGCTTTTGAAGTATCTGCTTGCCTTTTAAACAAGTTTGTTGCTGGTTAGATGGCTTTGTTTATTTTTTTTTTTTCACACACTGTTTAAAATTAATTGAGGTTTCATTAAGAAAAAAAAAAAATCCCAGTGTGAACCTAAAACCTTGCGCTTGGTTTGTTTTCTGTTCACTTTGTCTCTCATCTTTATAACTCATTAAACAATAGGAGCCTTGATGCAAACCTCATGTATGATTCCTACTCTCTTGGTATTGTTTCCTCTTCTATTATCTCTTAAACTAACGAAATTCAAACCTGCATTGGATTGGTAGTCTTAGATTAGCTTGGATAAAAATGAATCCACGTGGCTCATTTCTGCTGCTTATAGGAAGAAACAGATTTAAAGGGATTCCCTGAGCCCTCTTTCTACAAAAAAAAGCCTAATTTACTGTAGATGTTTTTTCTTATGTAATACTTAGCAATCCAGGTAAGCTCTTCAAACTAGTTAGTAAATAACTCAGCACTGTATGTGTTCCTTCTAAGCCAGCAAGCAGTAATAAGAATTGGCATTCAATGTGGTGTTGGATATTCTGAACCACACTATCATATTCCTGTATTGATAGGTTAGGACATTTTTTTGGAAGATTTAAAGACATTCAGTTAACCAAATCAAGAGGTAGTGTTTAGATTTTAAGGGCAAGAAATGTGTTTTGTCTTTTTATGGATAAGAATTGAAGGTTCGTATTTTTCATTTTTTTTTTTTCTTTTTGAAAGTAGATGAAGCCTGTCCTTAGAAAATCAATTTCCTCAATGAAAATTCATTCAACTCCTTGGCTGCTCTTCAAAGAGCAGGCTGAAATCTTAACCAGTTTTCTGCTGGAGACTGACATTGTGCTGTGATAGTGCACGCTCCTACTATTTCAATCTACAAAGCACTCACCCACAACCAGGGTTTGACTTTAGGAATTGTGGGGCCAAATGAAATGAACATTTTGCTCCCCATGTGAAAACAAATTGCTATTCTGAGCCTTAGCCCACATTTGTCACTGTATATATTGGAGATCTGAAAATAGAGCCCCTGATCAACTAGCTCGCTGTGTTTGCTTTTGTCCTTGTTCTTCTCAAAGAAACCAAAGAAACAGTGTTTTCAGCTCTACATTCATTGAATGAATTGAAAGACTAACAGGTATAGTTCTGAGAATTGCACATGGCAATGAAACCATGACCAGAAACTTCAGGATAAGGGCAAAGAAGAGCTTTAGATTGTATATTTATCTATTATTTTTTTTTTGCTGCGGTCTGGAAAGAATATTGATTTTTCATGGTATAGCATCAATAAACAGAGAACATGTTTAGATTTTTTTTTTGTGCGTTCCTTGCAGATCCAAGATGGCGGCACGTGCATTATGCAAAGCACCGCATCCTACCAACTCCTCTAATCTAATCATCTCCAAAACCCCTGTGTTGTAATTATAATAGTTACCATATATATCTTTATCATAAAACTAGCACTCCATTTTAGTGGCAAAATAAGGTAACATCCTTAACTAAAGAACAGTACTGTTTCTTTCATCATTAGAATGATGAAAGACATCACTAACTTACAAATGGCACCATACAACTATATAATCCATAGACAGAGCTTAGCCCATCACTAACCCAAAACATATAATCACTTAATTATTTTATTTTTAAACTTATTATTGCCCCTGATTGCTGTAGAAGCACTTTGGATTTCACCAAATTCAAGATAGAAAAAACACTATAAAATGTACTTATTGTTTTAAGTTTCTTTTAGTGAATGGTTTGTATCCCCATGAAACCAGACATGTCTGGAGGGCAGGCGACTGCCACTGAGTCCTTCACATTAAGCTGGCAGGTTCTTACTCTATCATTCCTCCATCTGTAAAAGGCTCAGACTTTTTCTTCCTTCTTTTCTTTGGATACATTTACTGTTTATTTGGCTACTCTGTACAAAACCTGTTTTTTTTCTACAATGGTATTTTTGTTGGAATTCATTCCTTCATATACAAGTAAATAGAGACAGAAATGGATGGTGTTTGGACTGAGCACATGACTGTGTTCGTATTAAATACACACTTCTGCAACTTGCCTTGTAAGTTAAATGTTCTGTCTTCCAGAAATCTGTTTCTTGTTTTTTTTTTTCCTTTTAAATGTTAGTTGGCTGTAGAATAAAAGGAGATGAAAAATCTCTCAGCATCACATCTACTAACTGCTCCTTTTTCATTTTGATGTGGATTAGTAAATACAAACTTAAGTGTCCTCATTGGGCATCACTATGGGACCTTTTCTAAGATTTTTCATAGGACGTCAAAATAAATGGAACATAAAGCAAACTTCTAAAATGTTATTTTGTATCTGCTTTTTAAAATTCATTACCATCAGAAGCAAATTTCAGAGTACATTGCTGGATGTTTGAGGATAACTCAGTAGTGAGCATTTGTTTTCAAAACTTAAAAGGAAACTAAACATGGTTTTGCTAGGGATGATTCTGAATGGGGAGGCGGGGGGCTGGCACTAAAATTCTTACTGGTTTACTTCTTCATTCCAGCACTGATTCCTTCTTGTCTTCTCCATGCAGGTTGAGATCCTATACACTTCCTGATTCCATTGAAATTTGGGGTGTAGAGCAAGAGCAGTATTACATCAGAATTCTGCTTCTGCACTTTGCCGAATGTAAATGAATTAACCTCAGTTCAAATTAGTGGTTGTGTGGATTATTTAATACTAATTATTTAATCTAACATTGGTTTGGGATTGTTTATTGTCATGTCTTATTTTTGTCAATCACTGGCATTTTCATTACCAAGAAAATTAAGGTCACATTTCAAATTGTGATTGAAATTAGTATTTTGAAGAGCTGGTATTTGACATGTACCATAAATTACAGCTTTTTTCTTATAATCATAAGTATACATCAATTAGAATTTAATGTTGTAATCAGACTGTTAGGCTGAATCTTATCTTCCACTATCAGCCTGAGTACCGGTGTGCCGCATGGGTGTGTGTTAAGCCCATTTCTATACTCTTTGTTCACTCACGATTGCATTCTCATATATGACTCTAATTTGTTCATTAAGTTTGCTGATGATATCACTGTTATGGGGCTGATAAAAGGAGATGATGAAACTTCCTACATGAGGGAGATACAGAGTTTGGTATCCTGGTGTGACCAAAACATGCTGTTGCTTAATGCTCAAAAGACAAAAGAGATGGTAGTAGTGTTGAGGATGACAATCCTCACTTATAACCATAGACCAGTTGTTCCAAATTAATCTGAAAGTATGTGGGCACGCAGAAAGAACTTACAAACAAACAAATGTTGGTTTATATGCCTTTCTCATACTCTGAACTGGCAGAGAGTTCTGGGCAAAATCTTTATTGTACAGGATTCATATAGACAAAGAATTGATAAGGAATAGGCTGTTATTATAGATAAGGAATACACTGGAGCCAGTGAAAGTATGCTTGACTGTTTGTCTAGACATGGTGTATATCCGCCATTGGTTCACCTCTGTCACTGATGTCTAGGCATGGTCCACAGTTATGCAAGGAATGCAGGGGCCATCTTGTTATTGTTCCAACTTTTTGGGCTGATCTCCTTAAATAAAGAAAACTCAATATGATAAGATAGCTTAAAGGGCAAGTTATTCATAAGAAATATATGCAAATATTTATACTCTAACAGCATCGTAATAGAAGGGAACTTTAGGATTTAAAATTTGGTAATCCTGTCCTTCACAGTAGAAGAGGAAGTGAACACAAATACCCCCCCAGTCATTGTCCATAGGGATGAAGTAGAGTGGGTGGACAGTTTCAAGTTCCATGGAGTCCATACATAAAAAGATCTTTCTTTGACCCAAGAATTGTTAAAAAAGCACAACAGTGACTCTATTTCTTAAGAAGCTTTAGGAAAGCACAAGTATGCACATAGGTATTAGTAGACTTCTATCGGTGCACTATTGAGAGCATTCTTACATACTGCATAACAGCATGGTAAATTTTTGCACATATGATCACAAAGCTTTTCAAAGTGTAGTTAAAACAGCACAACATATTGTTGGTACCCAGTTAACTTCAGTTGAGGACATTTATCGGAATCACTGTTTGAGTGGAGCACAAAATATTATTCAGGACAAATATCATCCGAACTATGATCTGTTCTGTCTCTTACCATCTGGCAGACGTTACAGATGACTGCACTCTTGTACTGGCAGGTTAAGGAAGATTTTTTTTTCCAAAGGCTGTAGTCATCTTGAACTCATTCCTAACTCTCTGAAGTCTTGTAATGTGAAATGTGTTTTATGCTCTGTGATGCAGTTAATAGATGCATGGAATAGTGGTGATGACGCAAATGTGATATTTCACTGGAGTGTGTATTTGTACAAAATCAGTGACAATAAAATTGAATCTTATCTTATTTCAATCATTCTCACTTCCACTTGGTCTAGATGGGCTGCCTTTGGTCCTCCATTTGTTTTGGCATTACAGATTTTTTTCTGAATTATGGATTCATCCAACCTTCAGTTTGTTCTAGATTAGAATTACAGTCATGAATTACCCTCCAAAGGCATGCTGGGAGTTGCAATCTTATAAGCAGCAAAAGGACCATTTTTAGACATACCTGTCCTAATACAGATATAGAACTAGGTAAATAGTGTAAGATGAAGAATGATTTATACAAATGTTGTAAATGCATACAAAACTGCAGGACCACAAACCCAAATAAAGTGACTTACTGTGATCACGGGGTGCCAGGGGCTGTATCTGTGGCAGGACATCCATGGATGCAGTAGTGTGTCATAACATCCAGGTCCTCTAAAGGCACATAATCAAAAATAATCTTGGCACTCCAAGGCTGTAAAACCTGTTCCTCTGTTTGCATTAAAATCGGGCACAGCAAAAGTTGATACAAAGTAACTAACACGTTTCACACCTAAGGTGCTTAGTGATACATCCTCTGGAGGAACATGCCAATTTTGTTATACTATTGCTGCTACCTTAGAGCTGAGCCCAGCATAACAATATAATAAAGGAGACCTAAATGTATAAAAAAGAAGACATATTAAAAACTTACCTTATATTAAGTTGAATCATTACAGTCACAGCATGAACTGTGTTGTAATTTCCCGGTACCGAGGTAGACTTCATAGGGTGCCAGCACAAAGCTCCTCCGACTTGGTTGAATTGGGTTCACACATTATCACACTCATTGCGGGGAGCATTATCATTGACCTCCGCAATGAATGTGATGATGTTGAAACCCTTTTGCACTGCTGATTCAACCAAGTGGGAGGAGCTTCACGCTGGCTCCTGTGTCAGCCTGCGCAAAGAAGTCAGCATCGGTGCAGGAAAATTACAGCACAGTTCATGCTGTGACTGTAACAATTCTACTCTATATAAGGTAAGTTTTTAATATGTCTTTTTTATTTAGTACCTTTAGCTCTCCTTTAAAGCCATGTCCTCACCCCACTTATCCTTTCTTGCCAGTGTAATTTGAGGCTAAAATGGTTGAAAAAGCTATTTAAATGGGAAATTAACTTCAATTTTTCTATGACAAATATAACTTCTTTAATTTTCTGTGAATCTAATAGTGGCGTATTACAATGGTAAGATTCCCTTTCTCTCCACTTGCTATCCAAGTCACAGAAAACAGACCTTAAATTTTAAAAAAAGTGTGGTTTTATACTACTTTGGTTTTTTAACACCAAAATACTGTATGTGTGGAATTTCTGTTCAGAAGAAATATAGACATTGACCCCAAGAATGTGAGACAACTATTTAGCATTAGTGTCCAGCTCAGATGTGCAAATATTGGTCACCACATGTTACTTCATTTTGTGTAGATGTTAAGTCAACTTGCAAGATATGTCCTTGTGTGAACAGTTTAGGGCCAATAAACTATTACATTGTATCTAAAATTTAGTCAGTTAGGAGAATATGTAAAGACCCATTGGCCTTGGTCCAATTGGACCTGTGTTGCACTGGGTGCCTGCCTGTTAATCTGCATTTACAAGGTACACAGTTATTGTTCAGGATTAGGCAACCAAAAGAGAAAACAGAAAGGACAGTTAATGACAGTCCACTGGTGCATACATAAGCCAAGTATTTAGTATGACCTTTAGAAAACTTGAGTAGTGTACGTGTGTTTAGAGTAATTATACAATATCTTGTGTGCACATTATGTTTTGTACCCTGGTGTCAAAACTTGCTTAGTTCCTAGTAGTAGATTTATATAGAAATATACAGGCACTGCTTACAGTCTGGTTGCCTAGCCAAACTGCAAAATAGCCAGCTGTTATTCATTGGCTAATAGCCAAGTAGACTAAAAAACAGCCAGTTAGTACTCACTGCCTAGTAGTCTAGCCAGACTGCAAAACAGCCAGCTACTACTCACTTCCTAGTTACCTAGCCAGACCGCAAAACAGCCAGCTACTATTCACTTCCTAGTAGCCTTGCCAAACTGCAAAACAGCCAGCTACTACTAGCTTCCTAGTCGCCTAGCCAAACTGCAAAACAGCCAGCTACTACTCTTTTCCTAGTAGCCTTGCCAGACTGCACAGCAGCCAGCTACTACTCACTTCCTAGTTGCCTAGCTAGACTGCAAAATAGCAAGCTAGTACTCACTGCCTAGTAGCCTAGCCAGACTGCAAAATCACCAGCTATTGCAAAATAGCTAGTGGCTCAGTGGTTAGAACTGCTGTCTTGCAGTGCTGGGTCCTGAGTTCAATTCCACCTTGGACTTCCTCTGCATGGAGCATATATGTTCTCCCCGCACTTGTGTCAGTTTCCTCCAAAAAAACATACATCTGCATGTGTAACTAAATAGAGAAATTAGATTGTAAGCTTCACAGGGCAGTGAATGATGAATCTCTGTGTAATATAGCAGAGTTATATAAAAAGTAATGAATAAAAAATACTATAACATCCTATAAAACAGACTATAAAATATCCTGCTAACCACTGCAAAATAATAAGTTACTGATCACAGTAACCTAGCTATGCTACAAAGTAGCCAGCAACTATTAAATTTTAGCCAGACTGTAAAGTAACCAGCTACTATTTGCTGCCTTGTAGCCTAGCCAGACTCCCAGCTGCTATTAACTGCCTCAAAGCCTAGTTATGTGTCTGCCTTCACATTGTTCAGTACATAGTAACCCATTTACCTGTCAGGCACAGTACTGGACCAGTGTTATTAGTTGTACAGTTGTACTTGTGAGTCATTCTACTTTAATGCAGTTTAATTAATTTCTTATGTTCTTGATCCAGTATTAAAACTAGGTCATTGACGTACTGATGTCTAAGGTAGTGCAGCATATGTTCTCTTTAATCTCTGCCTCACTGTAGGCGGTTCAGTACTATTGGTCTATATGTTTACATAAAAAAAAGACCCTAGGTATTTTAATCTAAATGCTCGTACATAAACAGTTTTTTGTTTCAAACTGTGTCTTTTTTTTTTTTTTCTGGAATCTAATGTGAATTCTACACACATGACTGGGTATCTTATTTAGCATCGTACCCATCTTTTCTATAAAATTAACTACTGTATATCTTTCAAATCTGTTCAATTTTGTTGGCAGTTTATAGCTCGCTTTACATCAACTTAAACACAGTATAGTCATGCTAAAATATAGAAGTGTTTTTTTTTCTGAGGCAATTATGTGTATTTGTCTATTATTCCTTATATTAAGGTGTCGATTACATAGAAGTACAACTTTTCATTCAAAGCTCCGATTCCTTAGAGTTAAAAACAGATGTAAGCGTTAAATGTTCATAACATTCTGTGCAAGAACAAACTGAGTCCCCCAAAAAGCACGATAACTTCAAGCACATTTCAGCTTGTTTAAGTTCTTTACTCTTTCCAACAACTTTGGTCCCCGTGGTCCATTGGCCAGAATCAACATTTCATTTTTTTTTTTTGGTATGGACTGCGCCTTGTGTCTATAATATGGAATAAGAAAAACAATTAATCTTTAATTTTGTTTATTTAGAGTTCAAAGTTAAAGCTCTTTTCTACTCCCATGCTTTGATTAGTTGTTGGACTTGTAAGATTTTATCATTATTAAAATTTGTGGTGAAATTGCATGCCAAGAAATAACATACTGTTCCATACATTACTAAACTAATACATTAGCAGAAATAGAATTCTGTTATTATATGAGAGTTATAATAATATTTTGGCTGACGTGCATTCTTTTAATAAACCTTCATTAACTCATAGGGGTGAAAGTTATTAAACTCAGAAAGACTGCTCTGGGTCTTTCTGAGTTTACTGAGAGAAATCTCGCATTGCTCTCCTGAGATTTTTCAAGATCTCAAGATCAAGTTTTTCAATCTCGATTTTTTGATGGAAAAGTAGCCATACTTTACGTTAGTAGCATGGCTACCTTTTCATTGAAAAGTTTGAAAAATTGGGATAGAAAAACTAGATCTCAAAAGAAATCTCGCAAGAACAATGTGAGATTTCTCTCGGTAAACTCAGAAAGACCCAAAGCGGTCTTTCCGAGTTTAATAACTTTCGCCCATAGTTTATGTATTGACACATACATAATTTACTCGTTAAGTGTTGAGCAACCTGTGGCTGTGGAGTTACTCTGAGTATCACATCAACTGAAGCCTCAATGAATAAAGTATGTATAGTCACATAGTGCTGTGAATTTTCATCTATTCTCCACTTCCCCATGTTCGCTAATTGATCAAACTCTGCAGAGTGGCGAGTAGGTGACCAATTCGGGTGACTACATGATTCACGAACCTATCATTTTGCATGTATGTGCAGAGGTACTTCTACTATTGACTAAGTTGCAAAGTGGTGTTAAGGTACAAATGAGACTAGGTGATTTGCTCCGCATTCACCTGTTTAACTTCACCACTTCACACTGGTGAATTGATGGCAGAGCTCCAGTGTTCCATAAAGCAATTAATTATACAAAAGTGACTATGGATACTGCAACTTGACTACATGACCTAGGGACAAGGTGACATAAAGATAGATAAAACATTAACAGAATACAGTTAGTGGGACATGATGAGACTGATGTCACTGCCCTTCACTTGTCGAATTCGCCTCACTCCACATGACTTCTCATCCTACTTCTATCAGACTGACTATGCCACACTATGCTTCAAAAACTGATTGCGCCAGTTCAACAACTGTATTTCCGGCTTAGTAAATACTATTTTTGTGATGTGACTCAAATTGTAGGGAGGCAAACTCAGACTTTAGTCAAAGAGGCTCTTAATCTTATAGGTAAAAGTGGTCCTATGGTTTGTGAATTACTAATAAAAATAACAAAGATATAAATTAGAACAATATCTGTAAGGAAAATTCTAGTCAAAATAAAAAAGGTCCTGTCAAAACACGAGAAAGAGTACTAGTTTTTTTTCTGACATCAGACTGTTTTAGTTGATTGAAGATTTGAGATTCAGTATATTCTGTCACAGTATTAAAAGATTCATATCCTCTAGACTGCTTTGGGAAATGTCCAAGATGTATACAAATATTTAAAGTTTTGGAGTCCAGAAAGAAATCAGATGCCCTATTTGAAAACAAATGAATTGATAGCTGGAAACTTTACATGATTTTATGGCTAAAGGCCATTGCATTGTTGGATCCTTTGTGCCCACTCTAGAGAAAAGGGGGGGATACTTCATAAGTCCAAAGAGAAGTTACTGGCATTCTTGTATTTAATGAGATCACAAACACATCTTTAAAAATAAATCCGGTTGCTGATTTGGCTAGAGTGATTTTTTTTTTTTTTTTAAGTTTCTGTTATGAGATTTTGCTCTCATATTCCTAGTGGTGTTCTGTGTAAGCAAGCATTTGTGCTTAATCAGCACTAATCTTTACACAGCTGACATTCCAGATGTAGAAAGAGTTACAGCACTGTACAAAAAGCAATAAGTAAAAAGTGATGGTCCAACATTGACAAATATTACTGTGATGTTGCACTTGGGAAAATCGTTGAGTAAGTTGGGCTAGATGTAAAGCATGTTGGATTTTGAATACTGATGCAAACAAGTCTTCACTGTACTAGACCCAAAATTCAGATTGTTAATTGTAGGTCAGATGTTCGCTATGATCAGCTGCCTATTTTTGAATGCTAAGATAGTGAATGTAGGTTTTAATTACGCTTGGTTTAATGTAAATATGAGTTTAAAGTTAACAGTGCTAGAAACCAAATCCAACCAAGTGATGAATAAGCTCAGGATGTCAGAAACAGTTTGCTATCAGTAGATGATCCTGCAGATCTGTTGTCGATCTGTTGCTATCCTAATGAAGATTACTATTTATTCTGCATCTTCATGATGGGAAATTAGCGGTAGTACTTATATAGTTGTATTACGTAACAAAAACTTCATATGCTTATAAATCTTATTTGTGCTACAGCTGTTACTCAGCTAAAGCATCTAATTGGGTCACTCACAGCATGGGCAATCTTTGCAAACTTGGCAGAAAATGGCAGTGCATTATAAGATAGAACTGTGCGCAGGCAGTGGACCTTTGGACTACAAAAAACTAAGGGGTTATTCACTAAGGTGAGAATTAGACTGTTGAATTCTCAAACAGCAAATTTCCATAGCAAATCCGCGACACATTCTCCATTGTAAAGTCGCGACAATTTTTTTTAATGTTAAGATTGCTACAATTTCCCCATAATAAAGTCGCGACTGCGACAATGTTCTCATTATAAAGATGTGACTGCAACAGTAGCAATCTATTGCGACTGTCTTTGGTTAATTTGCACCTATATGCAACAATTCAGACTTTATTATACTGAATAACCCTTTTTAAAAGTCTTTGGAGGTATCATTTTGAAGTGGTCCATTGCAACAGATTTGTTATGAAAGATTCTATATTGAATAGATAATGTTACCAGAGCAGTTACATTACTTTTGTTACAGATTATTGACTTCTCTCCAGGGTAAAACTCTTTCAAACAAAGTAGTATCACTAGAATAAATAACAGTAGACAGATTTAGCAAACATAAAATAAAGTTGTGTACAGAAACTAGCATTATGGTAAGACAGGTAAGACACAAGTGAAAGTTGTTGTCTAACCGAAGTGATAACTAACATCTAATAAATGCATTGCAGTACTTTGTTGTTTTCCAATAGATCTAAAATAATATAAAATGCCTAGGAAGGAGCCTAATACAATATGATTTTGTAGGACCATTGTAAAGTGAAAAAATAATTTAATTATTATAATAGATACAAAGATACAAGCACCAACACAAGGGGAACTGTGGAAGAGGGATATCACCACACTCCAACTTATTAGAATGGATGCCGGTTGCAAGAAAGCAGTACAAATTATCCACTAGCAAAATATCCTGCACTCCTGGGTCTTAATATTCCACTTTTATTAATCCATCAAATAAAATCACATATAATTCTGTAGCTTGGCAATTAATTTTTCATCATGGCAAATGTGGCTTTTATCAAGATGATCTTCATCTAAATTTTTAAGGGAGTTAAGTTCAGAATGAGATTGTTGGTTGCTGAGATGTATTATAGGAATTGTTCGGCTATTATCATACAAGGAGTTTTATCACCACAACAATTTTCTATGGCAATAAAACACATCCTTCAACTTCCCAGTCACCTACCTACCATATTTGCAGGAAACAACTCAAAATAATTCCATATGTAATTTTTAGAGGTAAAATGTCTGTGGCTCAGTTTTGCCATCACAGGTAAAACACAGTGGTGAGAAAACACCTGGAACAAAACCATAATTGTAGAAACGTTTAACAAGGAAACATATTTTACAATCTGGAATGTCTAAGGTTGCTAATACATGATTACTTGCTATTCTCATACATTGATCCTCCTCTGCATCAGTAGAAGATGTGTGTGCAAGGCAAAGTAATAGATGCACCACTTCAGTAGAACAAAGTGTTGCATTTTAACCTCAAAAATAATTCTCTCTTTCCCTTGGCAGCTGTGTTCATTACTCATGTGAAGCTACAGATTGTCAGGAGCTGAAAATCGAGAATTCAGTTCTGAACTGTACAAGTGGACACTACAATGGGGCGCAATGTGAGGTTACATGCCACACTGGGTATATACTTCAGATTCACAGGGATGATGACCTCATGAAAACCAAGGTTGGTAGACTTCTGTACCGCACAATAGTACATTTGTCAATACCCTTTTTCATTTGATTAATACCTCTTGTTCCAAAGAGAAGGGCATCATTTACTTTATTTAACATTGGAAGGTGTCCCAGCAATGTAGAATGAAAAACTGCAATCAAAAAATCATTTGAGCCTGGGAAAAGAGTAGTGTATGGTAAATTTGAATACTGGAAATTATGTCTGTCAATATTTGTTTAGGTTTAGAGCTACTTTTCTAAGGTCTCTTTCATGCTATTCAGTTTTGTGCCTGACAGATCGACTCAGTTAATCCAGCTGCTTGGATATAAGCACATTCATTTATTGGTTCACCTTTGTTATCTTATTCATCCTTATGGAGTCACAAAGGAATTGGCTGATAATCGTATGTTTATGCTTTTAAACAAATGAAAATTGATACCACTTCCTATAACATCATATCCTACATATGGCATGGAAATCACAGTAGATAGAATCTTATCAGTTGCATGAAATTGTTGGGCCTCTGAGTAGAGGCACACTTAAAATGAAGAGTAACAAAGTAGTGTGGTAGAGGCCAAAACAATTTGTAGTTTGTAGTAGAATAAACCAGATATTTATTGACTCTCAGCTCATTCTGAGAGAGCTATTATCACATTAACGCACCAGTAACACCAGAAAAACTACAAATCTTATTTGAATTAGTATTAGGCAGTTATTTACATACAGTATGTGTAAAAAGCTGAAGTCTTTTATTTTTCATTTCTGTAGCAACATTCATGTAATCAGCTTGTACTCTAAACAAACAACAAAGTACTGCCATATTACTTCTCCTAGTGGTAAAATCATTCATATTAAGAAACAGCCACATTTCTACACTATTTTATATATTTATTTTGTTGCAAACCCCTCTATTGCAAGGAGTTTAGAAACTTATGTTACTGCAAACCAACTAAAACCTTTAACTTTGGTTAATTGAGTGATGTATGGAGACAGGCTACTGTAAGACCAGGATCACACTAGCTGTTTTTCAGCTGAGCTGTTTTTAGTTAGGCTTACTATTATCTGTGACACAAAACAAAATAAACGGTGTGGATTATCCCACAGGAATCAATGAATACTATTTTTCCAACTCAGCTCTAAAACAGCCAGTGTGATCACGACTTTAAAAAGTTTTATTGCTGTTATTAGATGAGGGTCTGTGCAAACTGTAAGTGCAAAGGGAGAATGAATATTCAGTACTCTCATACAGCGGGTTTTGTCCCACATACACACAAGGAAAAAAAGACAAAAAAAAAATGGGAAAACAAGGGGGACAATAACATAGCACACTTAAGGGGATTATTCACTAAGGTGTGAATTTGACTGTCGAATTCTCAAACAGTGTGTTTCCATAGCAAATCCACAACAATTTCCCCATTGTAAAGTAACAACAATTTTTAATGTTAAGATTGTGACAATTTTCCCATGTCATGACTACGACAATATTCTCATTATAAAGACGCGACTGTGACAGTTGCAGCCTATTGCAACTGTCTTTATCTGGCAAATTCACACCTACTGTATACGCAACAATTTGGACTTTAGTGAATAACCTCCTTAAAGTTTAAATAGCTAGTACATTGGATTGATAATGACATGGAGGCTGTAGTGTGCATCCAAAACCACCACCTACACATATGATCCAATAACTTTATCTCAATAAGATCTCTTTAAAACTGAACATATAGAATTCAAACGCTGCAGTCGTGATCTAAAATTAGTTTCAATGGATGCTGCACGGCTGATTAAATACAATTGGAGTCTATGGCGTCCAGCTAAACCTATTTCAGATCTGCATGTGCGTTTAATGTGTCTTGCTGCTTTGTAATGAGAGTATAAATTATGCAGCAAGGAGGGCTCAGAGGCTGTGACCCTAACAGCACACTTGCTATTTTGTCACCACCTGTTTTTCTGCAACACTAAAATTTCTCACACACATTACCATTAACATGCTACGGCTTAAAAATTAGCCTCACAACATTTTGCCGCTAATGCCATAGCTGGTTTTTTTTTTTTTTTTGAGCTGTAATTACTGATTTAAAGAGCATCAGTAAATTTCCCCAAGCGGTCCCTTAACCATGTCACATAGTAACCATGTCACATAGTAACCGTGTCACATAGTAACCGTGTCACATGGTAACCATGTCACATAGTAACCATGTCACATAGAAATGAATGAGGACATAGCTTTAAAGTTCTATTTACAAGAACCATATTTCATCACATAATGACAAGTATGGCAAATAGTTCAGGGGATCCATAGGAAAAAATAATATTAGGAACAACCTTATGTACCTAAGCCTTTTCTGGTATATATTATCCAAGATTTACATAGAATACTACTTCTTATTTGTACTGTCTAGCCATAGATACAAATGTTTTATGCCTGTTTATGAAATTGTACAAAAACATTTACAAGCATGTCCTTCTAAAAAAATAATTCCATATACTATAATCATAGCCTTCACAATATAAACACTTTTCCTCCTCAGCATAGTGTGATTTCACAGATGTCTTAGCAAGGCAAGTGAAATAGATGTAAATATTAACAGATAAGTCGTAATAAATGCATTCCTCCTTGTGTGGGGGAGCAGGAGAATATCACGTGAATAGTTTAATACTAGGCAAAGACAAGATTGAAAATGCTTTCTTCTAGAAATTATTCTACGTAGTCTTGCCTTCTCTCACTAAGCAGCCTTCTCTGTAAGATTAGGTGACTTGTGTTTACGCGGAGCATTCATGGAATGCTGTTTGGATTGGTGGAATTCTTCCCTTTCCACTATAATTGCCTTTAAACACAAAGTGACTTTTGAATGCTATTGTTTGGAAATGTGGTGGGTGACACAGCTTGTAATCAGTGGCAACTGTCCCTTTCGCCCTACATTTGGAATGTCTGTGTTTTTACAATGGTTTGTGTGGAAACACTTCAGGGCATGGAATGCACCCGGGGACATATGGGGCAGCACTGTTGCTAAAGATAAAGAGTGGGTGTTTATCTGGAATGAAACATTGCTATGCAAGATGCAGAAACAATGCTGGGAGGTCTGTGGCGTTATAGTGTAGATTAGGGATGAGACAGTGGGAGGATTTGAAATTCAAATTTGGAATCCATTACTGTATAACATCCAAGTCTTATTTCACTAAATGCCTTGGAGTTAAAGGTAGGCACAAACACTTATGAAGATAGGGGTACACACTATTACTGGATACAATATTCAGTGAATTGTATTCAGCACATAGCATCCATTTAGTTCACAAAGTGCTCTTAATGTTACTTATGTTATCTTTTTTTCAAATTCTAGGGAATGAGTATGAACATTTTAAGGAATGCCTAATGCAGTGGACAGTAAAGGCCTTTAGTGAGTCAACTAGTGTTTTAGCTCATACAACTTTTAAGTTTCACCCAGTAAATTACTGGAAATTTATCAACATGGCCAACCATTTGCTGAGGTTTAGAGGATTTGTTTTAATTATTCTAGCTCCCCTGTACTGGTGAATGGTAATTGATGGTTCTTGCTATGTTTAAAAAGAATTCACTAAACAATTAAGTCTATTGTATGAAAAATACAATATCTGTAGTGCATTGATAATTATGTCCTCATAGATAGATAGATAGATAGATAGATAGATAGATAGATAGATAGATACAGATAGATGGAT
>WMED01001929.1:0-25690 GCA_019650415.1 Pipa parva
ACAAAATGCAAGTATTATTTCTTCCCTAAACTTTTTTTTAACTATTTGTGTCAGCAATTGGTGTAGTGTAAAGGAGGTTTATATGTATATGTGCAGGTTTGGTTAAATCCATTAAAGAGTTCAAAACTGGTTTGGATGCTTTCCTTCAGTGTAAGAGCATTATAAGTTATGGGTACTAGTTAACTGAAGGTGGGATCTTGATCCAGGTAATTATTCTGATTGCCATATTTGGAGTCGGGAAGGAATTTTTTCCCTAATGTGAGGATAATTGGCTCTTGCCTTACGAGTTTTTTGCCTCTGGATCAACATTGCAGGAAAATAGGCTGAACTGGATGGACTTGTGACTTTCCCTTTAGTTGCGTGGTATTCGGTTCAGTTGCATACCACATGCATAACACCATTACCTTTAAAAGGGGGAAACTTATGAAATATACCTTATCCTCGGTTGCATGGCTTCCAGTATAATCTTGCATTTTTTTTTTGAAGTGGAATACTGGTTTTACACATATTAAATGAGATAAGAAAGAATATTAAAATACAAAATCGAGTTTACCTATTAGATCTAAATAGCTGTTTACTTTCACCACTTTGAAAGAAAATTCCTAAGAAATAAGCTAATCATATCATCCCTTTAACCAGGTGCGGCTCAGTATGTATGTATGTATGTATGTATGTATGTATGTATGTATGTATGTACCTTGCTGAATATTGCACTCTGACACATCCCAACATTTTGTAGAATAGAATAGATATTTATTGTCACTAGAAATACAATGTATATCAAGTGAGATTAGTGATGCGACCATAGTACAGAAATCAATACAGATAATTATAAATTAAATAAATAATTCAGTATATGGATATAAATATAAATACAGCAATATAATAAATATAATAATGTAATAACATAATGTAATAATTTGCATAATACATACATACACAATAGCATCCAGGCAGCCATTATGTGGGGGGGAGGGGGGGGAAGGATGGGGGGCTAGTGTCCGAGTGATGATAAATAGTAAAAAGTCGCGTGTATACGCAAAGTAATGCAAAAAGGTGAGCAAGTTTGTAACTGTCATAAAATGTCAAATTGGATGTGAATTCTCCATGTCATTGTTTGCTGAATATGCAAAGTTGTGGCAGTGGTGAATAGACACAAATTCATACATTTACATGATTGTTTGCACTTTGATGATTAACTACCAAAGTGTGGAGATGGAGCTGCATATAACCATGTTTTATGAAGATAAATAAATTACAAATGATCCATACAACCTGTATGTTTTATAGATTTTTCACTGATAAAAGGATGAACTGGTAAAATCATGCCTTTAAAACTAATATGTATAAAATACACATAATGCAGGGCTGATAGGACATTAGCTCATTGTACAGCTGAACTGAAAACCTTTTCAGTCTATAGTGCAGTCTCAGAGCACATTAGTAACAAGCTTTGCAATGTGGGGGAGGGGTTTGGTTAATTTCTAATAAATATATCATATGAAATTGCAACTGTCTTAAACACAATCCAAATTCCACAATGCAGTGATCTAGGCTATAAGTTATATTTATTTACCAGTTGTAACAATATTTTTAAGTCAAACTGTTTTTTCCTAGTCCCTTTGAAGTACAGGCTGAAAATGTGCAGGGTCACTGATCATGGAAAGAGGTGTATATATAGAGAATAAAGATGTCTGCCTCCAGCTGCAACTTTACAGGCATCAGTATACACTTGCTGTTGTATGTAATAAGCCCTATAAATAAGGCACATCATTTTTAGCCACAGTTTTTCTGAGGCTTTAACCCAAAACAAAGAGTAAAGCGCCCTGGAACAATAATTAGTATAACAATGATAATGCTGAGTATAATAAAATTGGGAATTCTTGACAATCAGATAAAGCAAATCATGGATAAACTAGAGAATATTGAGGAGACTGAATCAATCAAAAAATTGAAGGTTGATATTAATAGGAGAATGGAGGATTTCGAGAAAGAGTTATTCAAAAATAAACAAAAGAAATATATGAGGGATAAGAGGGATTATGATACTAAAGAAATTGAAAGGAATAATTCAAAATTAAAATATACCCCTCGTCGTAACTCACAATATGCTCGGACAAGATCTAACAGTGAGAGAGATCTAGAAGGACACAGACAACTTGCACTTCCACAAAGGAATCACAGGTCTAATTATAACAAGTCTGATGTCAGTAGATACCAAAGAGACAGTTTCAATAAAACAACTAATTACAGATCAAGGGATAAACTAGATCCTAGAACAAAGATCCAGACGGATAGGAATTACCCAATCTTTAACAAATCGAATAGCACTAGATCACTAATTAATCAGGGTAAACAAAACACAAGAAGACAGGACCTAGATACAGACCCTGAGACTCCCAACACAGATACACGGGATTTTTTCAAGTTTCCGGCACCAAGAGGAAAAAGACACCTGGAGGAAGACTTAGAGGAAGTAGAGGAGGAAAGAAACTACAGAGGAAGAAGAAGAACAGACAGGACCGAACAACATTAGAAAAACAAATAGTTAACCTATCCTCACATAACCTGACAATATCTGAAAAAAACTTATTAACTAAGGGATTATCCTTTGTACCTAATTCAGCGCCAGTCAAATTTGATACGTACATCCACCTTAATAAATTTGTTAGAAATTTAACATTAAAAAGACACTTTATTTTGAAGGGGGCTGAAGCTTCAATTACAGCTGATCATACTTCTTTCCCCAGAAAAAATAAAAAATCTAATTTCTATCCCAGTGCATCACAGGGGGACAAAATTAAATCCTTCCACAAAATGGTGGAAAAAGACATCATGAAGAAATTGGACAGACCAACTAAATTTTGGGACAACTTGACTCCACAAGAAAGGCAGGCTTTGAAATCACTTAAAAACAACAATGACATTGTCATAAGATCAGCTGACAAAGGAGGTGCGATAGTACTGCAGGATAGGGCAGCCTATGATAAGGAAGCGTCTAGATTAATACAGGATCCCAACACATATAAATTCCTCAACTATGAACCCACTGCATCTTTCAATAAAGAATTACAAACATTACTTAAAAGAGCCAAGGATTCCAATATACTAACAGACAGGGAGTATAAATATTTATTCAACCAAAACCCTAAGATTCCAATTATCTACCATTTACCAAAGATCCACAATAATTTAGTGGATCCTCCTGGTAGACCAATCATTTCTGGCATTGAATCATTGACAGCAAACCTTTCAGAATATATAGATTTTTATTTACAACCAGTAGTAACTAAACAACGATCATATTTAAGGGATTCGCCACAACTTATCCAGATCCTAAGAGACTTAGTATGGAAGGAGGATTACATGTGGCTTACATGCGATGTTAGCTCCCTTTATACTAGCATTCCACATGAATTGGGCATTTCAGCAGCCAGATTCCATTTGGAACAATCCAAGCTATACACTGATGAGCAGATCACTTTCTTTTGTGACTGCATTAGATTCATTCTGAATAAAAACTACTTTCTTTTCAATGATAGATTTTATTTACAGACCACCGGAACGGCAATGGGTAGCAAATTCGCTCCCTCCTTTGCCAATTTATACATGGCCCTGTGGGAGAAAGATTACATTTGGGATAACAATAAATACAAAGACAAGGTCATCCTGTACAAAAGATATATAGATGACTTACTATTGATTTGGAAAGGTGATGTTGATTCCATCAAAGAATTCATCACACATATAAATACTAACAAACTTAATCTAACTTTCACTGCTGAACATGACCCTATAAGTATAAATTACCTAGATCTGAAACTATACATTGATGGAGATGCCATCCACACCAGTCTGTATAGAAAACCAACAGACTCGAACAGTTTATTAAGAGCAGACAGCTGTCACCTTAAAAAATGGTTAGATAACATACCATTAAGTCAATTTATGAGAGTCAAAAGGAATTGCTCTAAGGACAGTGACTATGTACACTATGCAAACGATCTGGAAGAAAGGTTTAGAGTGAAAGGGTACTCGGATGATCTAATTGATAGGACAAGAAAGATAGTAGATACTATCCCTAGAGAATCCCTACTTAATGACAAGAACAAACCTTCAAGAAAGGAAGGTACAGTAAATGTCCCTTTCATCAGTACATACAACATTAAATCTAGATTGATAGAAAATTCCATAAAGAAATATTGGGAAATCCTATTAAATGATGAAATATTGGGACCGATTCTACAAGATAGGCCTTCCTTTGTATATAAAAAAGGTCTAAGCCTGAAAGGACAATTGGCTCCATCCCGGTTGAGAATAAAGAGAAAGGTGATTAATAAGACTAGCACGAAATGTACGGGTACATACAAGTGCCACAAAAAAAGATGTGGAACTTGTCAATACGTAATCAATGCCCCACCAGTATGTCTGAACTTGAAATTATCCAGCAAAAAACAATTTTACAATTGCAACAGCGATTATGTTGTTTATGGAATCTTATGTCCCTGCCAGTTACTATACATTGGGAAAACTAAAAGAAGATTATGTATCAGACTGAGTGAACACGTAAGAAATATCAAGAAAGGCTTGAAAACACAGTCTATCGTCACACTTCTCCATTAAGCATAACAAGAATCCAGCAGGTTTGAGGATATTTGTCCTTGAGCAAATCAATAGCAATCTTCTAGGAGGAGAAAGAGTTCTCAAACTGAGACAGAGAGAGACCTTTTGGATCTATGAAAAATAATTGCTTGACCCCAAATGGTCTTAATATCGATCTGGATTTAGCAGCGTTCTAATGGATTAGGTAGTGTGTGATTTAATATTTCAGCTTGGAGCAAATACCATCACCAATCACTTGTCCTTTAATAAATAAAGAAAAATTTTCCGCCTCCTTAAGTGAAGATTAGATCATCTTGTCTTAAACTGTCCCCCCTTATTCTGTTTCCAACACTTTGGGGACGCTTTTGATACTACTTTCCCACTTAAGAAAACTTTAATTAATACAAAATACATCAATAAGAATACCTCAAAAATGGGTTCATAAGTTTTTTCAGGTTGGATTTTACTTCCCCTTTTATGTTCTATACAAGGACGGTAGTCTCTCTCCCCCCTCCAACCCGCTTATGGGATACGGTTGCTCATTTTAATGATGCTCTACAGTTTTATACAATATTGGGTTCATACAATCTCAGTAGTTTAAAATCTGATGTGTATCAGCGATACACACAGCATGATTGCGGTTATATATGTTTATTTGTATTTTTATTTGCAACTGTTTATTGATTATGATTGCATTGTTTAAAAAAAATTTTTTCGTTTTAAAAATTTTTTTCGTTTTAAAACAGCATTATTTGTTGTCATTCAGCCTTAATAATGATGGTTTCATTTGGCCAGTTACTAACTTTTTAATTCGGCCATCTGTTCACTCTGTCAATACATGGCGTGTTAGACACGCCTCAGGGGGAGGAACTACCCAGTCAGCTTATGGCAACGCACCATCATAGATAATGGAACGCATTAAGAACTTCCTTGCGTTCCAGTATCTTGGTACGCCCACACGTGACAACAACATCAATACGTTGAACGCCATATACGTCATGACGTTCGACGCCATGACGTCATCCGCAATACCGCGGCCATTTTTACTTCTGGAGCCCTTAAAAGACGGCGGGACTGACACACTTGCATACACCATTTTTTCTCCTGAGGAAGCTGCTGTTTTTCGGGCAGCGAAACGCGTTGAGATTTGGAACCCTGACAATTTGGACTGTAAGGGACCTTTTATCATTAGCCATTCACTGCTTTTTTAGCATTTATAGCTTGTTTTTTGTTAATAAATATTTTATCATCTGGAAAGAGGGTGGGCTCCTTTCATTGTGATATTGGCACACTGAAACACCCATACAAGCAGGCTTATTAAGCCCCTGAGTGCTAGTCTTAAAGCTCATTTTAATAGCATGGCTATTAGCTGTGCGGAGGGGGGAAATCACTCCTTTCACTCCTGAGTAATCCCTACGGCTGCCACAGGTTTCATGTGAAGGATACCTCTTCTAATATTCAAAGTCTTCAAAGAGCCTCAATCTGGTGAGTATATTACCATAAGGGGCACATTGCACAAAGCTGCACATGGAAAACTGATCCTTGTTTATCAGAGTGTGACGTCATCACATGAAGTTACGATTACAGCACTGTGTCATAGACACTGAGTCCATGCATCACCATTGCACTGGTTAAAGACCATATTTAGTTTTAAGTTCACGATTGCAAACACTGTGTTCACCTACTTAACAGTATCACACTAGGGGCATCCCCCCCCTTGTTCTCTTTATATTTTTCAACCAGCGCATCCACAGACAGCGCTCCAAGAGCAGAGGTCTTTGATATTGTTTTTCTGAGGCTTTATTCCCCCTTTAATTGTTTCTTGTATAAACTAGAGAACTATCTTGCCCCTATTCTAATGGGCTATAGCTAGAAGTTCTTATAATCATGTAAAGCCTAAGCTTGCAATTGCTATTTTTTCACATAGCTTCCAAAGCTGCTATGTTTAGGTGTTACATTTGCTCTTTAATTATTCCTACACCCCTTTGTGTATGAGCCAATCATCCAACTTCCAAAGGTGAGGGGAATTAGCTATGTTCATTTTATTTCTAATAATATCAACTTGTACTATGACTACACTTGTATAGAATATAGTAACAGTTTATAAGGCTGAAAAAAAAAAAGACAAGTCCAGCCTATTTTCCTGCAATGTTGATCCAGAGGAAGGCAAAAAAGCCCATGAGGCAAAACCTGATTTTTCCTAATTTTAGGTAAAAAATTCCTTCCCAACTCAAAATATGGCAATGATTCCCTGCTTCCAGTTATCTAGTATCCATAATTTGTAATATACCTACACAAGAAAAACCTCCAGGTCCCTTTGAACTCTTTTATTGAATTAACAATAGAAACATCCTCAGACAGAGAGTTCCATAGAATCACTGACGAGGCAGACACCTTATTTTCTCCAGACATAGAGGATGCTCCCTTGTTATATTTACAGTCCTTGCTACAAGTATACCATAGGTGAGATCTCTGTATTGACCATTACTATAGTTACACACAGTTAACAGTTTTGGGGACTGTGCTTTGCCCCTTTAGATACACACCATGATCTTATCTGCCTTGGCAGCAGCTGCTTGGTGCTGGTTGCACCAGTTAAGTTCATTATCAATTAATTTCCTAAATCTTTTTCCATCTCTGTTTTGCCCAGTATTTTCCCATTTATAAACTAATATTTGCCTATTTTATCCCTTCTTCTCCACATGCATGACCTTACATTTATCAGTGTTAAATTAAATTTTCCACTTTTCCTCAGAAACAGCATAAGACTGAGGTTGACAGGCCCAACGTGAGGTCCTGCCCCCACTGCATCATGTGACACAACTGTCAAGAAATGAAATCTCAGCCCTATTGGATTGGCCTGCTGGATGGGCCTACCTGGTAATGGGGCTCCCTGGGAATTTTCCCTGTGCAGAAGCCTCCAACTTGTCAAGATAATTTGTAATAGAGTTGTGACCTCCTTTGTGTTAATTACTTTACATTACCAACTGAATTTTTTTTGTGATCCCTCAACAATGTCACTAATAAATATACTGAGGAGAATATGGCCTATTAATGACCCACTTACACATATTTTCCTCCCAGTCCAAGCATTTTAAACTACGACTTTAAAATTGTCATAGTTGTGGATTTGCTATGGGAATCCACTGTCTGAGAATTTGACAGTCGAATTCTCACTTTAGTCAATAACTACTCCTGAATATTACAGTACGTCTAAGAAGGTACTCAATTCCCTTTATATATCCCTATATTAAATTTGTTTAAAATAATTTACTTTCTCCTTAGATCCTGCATTGCCTTTTTTCAATCCTTTATAAATTTGTGGAAACCTTTAGAAATATCCCCCCTCCGTATGTAAGTAAAGTTGTATAATAAACAGTAAACACCCTTTACCATTTTGTTATTTAGCTCCATCTTTGCTAGACTGTAAGCTCTTAGTAGCAAAAGACCTCTATTTTTCTGGATCTTGGACCTTGATTTAATTGCATTTATTTACTTAAGATATTATCGCAGAATAAAAAGAGGAACTTGTTAATAACTTTTCATATGATATCACTGTTTACAGTTCCCTCCAAAATTGACTGCTCTGTTCAGTATCTAACCATGCATTTACTGCATTATTCAAACGTGTCCATGCTAACGTTAATACAAAGGTCCAAAAACATCTGCTAGTTTATTACTCTGAAATAGTTTATTCGGATATAACAAAACAGATTGTTCAGATGGGGTTTATGAGCACTTTCTTGGCTTATATTTGTGTAAACAAGAGCTGCAGAAAGTTATGCTCAAATTAATACAATCCCCAGTTTACAAATCTCTAGAGTGAATTCTAAAATATTGTGGCTCCAGTGATATTATTTAAACTGTATGAAAGGGCTGTGTGTCTAATTGCCTGCCAAAAAGGTATTCACATCAGCCTCTCCTGATTCAACTCTCTGGGGTTATCTGAAATAAATCACATCTAGCAGTCATCTTCTACAGCAAGATTTGAGTCACTAGTAAAGAGAGAGACTATGCAAAATGCTTCTATTTTGTAATGGCAAGAGCCATTTACTGGAAACATATGGAACAAACTGCAAGAATCAGGAAATCATTTAGGTGGAAAGCTGTAAGATGAAAAACTCAAGACTTTTTTTTTTTCACTTTAAGATTATGGGAAATTGCTTAATTCTGTAAAACAGGCAAAACTGAGTAGTGCATTTTAATAGTGCCTCCTGGGGTCAAACTTAGAGTGTATTCAAATGTTATAGGGTTTCATTGGATTAAGTCCTTTGGCTGAGAGGGAATTGGGAGGGAGAAAGAAGTAAAAGGGAGAAACGTGCAGCAAGAGACTAAGGTTTTGTGGTTTTGTTGAGACAAGAAATGCTGATCAGTCATACACTTTAGTAGAGCATTAACCATTTTCATAGCTTCAAGATAGAAATTTAATTTATGATTGTTTATGAGAGGACATCACTTGGTCACATGGCTCAGGATTGTTTATAGGTCCCAAAGTTTTCTTCGCTTGGCCAAGGATGTAAAAATGGATTTGATTCTGAAACCCCCCACCTGACCAGTTATTATTGACTAGGAACTTTTCTTATTACTGATCAAAAACATCAGGATTTTTGAGGTATTAGGAAGAAGGAGGGTTAGGGAAGATTGAGAGTAAATAGTATTTACCAATAGTACAGTCAAGCAGCTCCTGCTGGTACCCCACGGATCCCTGTATATGTCTATTCTGATCTAAGGGGGGTGAGATGCTGAGGGAGGCCTCAGGGCTGTAGGGAGAATGGGGGCCCTGGATCCAATATTGCACTATTTCCCATTGGAGTTCCAATACTGACACTAAATGTGGGAGAAACAAACTACTTTAGAGTGAATATGCACTCTCTCTTGGTTAGCTATTAGGTATTAGACTATGATGTATTGAATATATTTTTCTGTTAAATAAATGTTGTATGAATTGTGATTTACAAAGAATCCCTTGCCTTTCACTGGTGTTTTACTTGTATCGAATCAGTTACCAATAAAATTGAATTTTATATTCAAGGTACCCACTAAATCCCAGGTTTTAAGTAATGAACTGTCAAATTGTCAAAAATTCACTTCTCACTGTTAACTAAGCAGGAAATAGACTTGTCAACAAGTAGACAACAGCAATCGATGTCGCATGGGAAGTGTGGCATAGTCAATCAGATAGAAGTAGGATGAGAAATCATGTGGAGTGAGGCAATTTGACCAGTGAAGGGCAGTGACATCAGTCTCACCATAGCCCACTAACTGTGTTCTGTGAATATTCTATTTATATGTTACTTTGTCCCTAGGTCAGGTTGTCATTTAGTCTCAGTTTCTTTTAAAAGAATCAACTGCCAATTTGCTACTTTGAAATGGCAAAGTCAAATAAAGGAAATCAGAGCAGTACACTTAGTTGCATTCACTGCTTTGACACACTGCTCCACTTAGTCAACAGTAGAAGTACCTGTACATGTGCACGCAAAGAGATGCGAAGAGTCCCATAAGATCACAACTATCATAATCACCCCTAATTAGCTGTGTGTTTGCCACTTTGCAGAGTTTAGTCAATAAGTGGCAAAGGATGTGAATTCAGACCTCTACGTGACTATTTGGACTTTTGACAATGAGGCCCTATAGGTCAGCACTGGGAGGCTGATAAAAGTAGAACCTTCCTCTAAGCTATAGTAGATATCAGAAGCATTTATGGAAGAACACTTCACCTGACAAAGGGTTTACCCCAAAATGTTGTGTATTCTTTCTGCCTAATAAATGCGTTGATCCCTTGAAAAGTTGATGAAGCTGGGTCTTGACTGGTAACTGCTAAACCAGCAACCTGAGAAGTTTCTTAAGGTCAGGAGTGTAACTTGCATTTTTCATTTAACGGTGTGAAACTTCTAGCGGTACCCAGTAAACAGGTAATATCTCTTGCTAATGCCAGAATTTGATATTTAAGTAGCAACTAGCAAAACATTTTTTTTTTTTTTTATTATTTATTATTTTTTATATAGCACTACTATATTCCACAGGGCTTTACAAAGATGTGTCATTCACTTCAGTCCCTGCCACCCCAATCTAGTTTCCCTATTCAGTCACACAAATTTATGTTTTTGGATTGTGGGTGGAAATCCACATAAGTGTGGGGAGAACATACAAACTCCATGCAGATGAAGTCCAGTGTGGAATTGAACCCAGAACTGAAAGGCAGCAGTGCTAACCACTGAGCAACTGCACTGCCCTATGTTATGTGGATTTAGCATGTTTTAGTGAGATGAAATTAATAAAATAGCTTTGTGGTTTAATAAGTTTGGACTCTGATATATCAAGTAATGCAGTATATAATAACTTTCCAAATAAAATAACTCCCATATGGAGTGAGCTATATTGACATTTTTAAGGTTAGTTACCACCTTTAACAAGCTAGTGCCATGTCTAGGAGGGGAATTCACCATGCAGCGAAGTGAGCTCCGAATCCTTTGGCTCACTTCACAAATGGTATTATGCGCTTGCTGATGTTCTGCATGCGGACATCAGCGAGCACATTAAAGGGATACCAGTCTCAGTGAGGCAACTCTTTTGCTCTCGCCTAGACTGGAATCCCTTTAATGCACTCACTGATGTCCGCATGCAGAACATCAGCGAGCGCATAATACCATTTGCGAAGTGAGCCAAAGGATTCGGAGCTCACTTCGCTGAATGGTGAATTCCCCTCTAGGTATAATCTCTGTATAGTAAGAGTTATGTCTTACCAAAACTACTGAATTCTAAATAATTCAACCTTGATTAAAATATGAATCTTTTGATTTATATGCAACAGGTTCTCTGTGGTAATCTGTAGCTATGACACAATATTTCCACAGTGCGGAGGTCGAATCATGTATACCAAAACAGAGTACAAATGATTTTCCCAAAAGGAAATCTCCCTCCATCATACTTGATATTGGTTTATTTTTTTTTATAAGGTAGACCTAATATAAAATTCTATTCGAATGTACTGGAATTCCTCCTTGACCATGACGTTATATTGGTAATTTTTATTAGAAAATGGAAGCAGAATTGTGAGCAAGAAGTCCAATAAATCATCTGTGGACCTACTTCCTATTAATGCCAGGTGTTGGTGGTAAAGTGGGGTTATTAATTAATGGTAAACCTGCTTTTAATTATATAGTAACTGATATAATAAATGTTGAAATTTATTTGAAATAGTATGCAGTTAGTACAGTCATTTTCAGTTGGATGTTGTATTACACAACACCTTGGTGTAATTTCATCTTTATTATATACAGTTTAGCTTGATGCAATGTGGGAGCTATGTATTACTTTATTACTGGTACTTATACTCATTCAGACCTTCTCCTGGAAAAATGTTGCTTGTTGTAGCTTCAATTAAATTTTTCCTCATCGACATATTTAAAAGCAATGGCTGGTTTTGAGAAAGATATACTGAATCAGTAGTACTCAGAGAAATGTACAAGTGCTGGTCAACGAATTAGAATAATTTGAAATAGTGCAATCATGAAATTCTTTGAATGCATTTTTTGTGCAGAAAGCAAATCAGGTGTTCACCGCACCTATCCTACTCATAAAAGTGAGCAGGAGTATGCTATGTGCATACTATGTGCACGCTATGATATTTCTCTGATCTAAAACCACAGTGTGTTTCTCCTTATTCTACTTAACTCTTCTAAAGTTATTTCTGTTAATATTACTATAACTCACATAGACAAACAGCTGCACATTCCAGGTGGAGAGTTTAGACTACAGTTTTATTGTTCTGTGAGACAATCTGGAGAATCAGGACAAGGAAGAAAGTCTAAATTGATTAAAATGATAAGAAAAAATTATACATCTATCCTTCTGTGATTATGTATGGTTTTGGAAGAGCCTGGACCAAAATGTTACACAGTTATTTAATAAAGATGGCGTCAGAAGACTCGAGGAATGTGCTTAATTTGGACATTACATAAACATTTAAATATATATTTATATTCTCAGGAGGTTTTGAATGAAGTGCGAATTTGACTGGCGTATTCACAAACAGCGGATTTCCATAGCAAATCTGCAACCGAGACAATTTGTTCCCCATTGTAAAGTCACAACCAAGACAATTTTTAAGTTCTGACAGCTACAATATTTCCATGGTAAAGTCGCGACCGCAACAATATTCTCATTATAATGACACGACTGCGATAGTAGCAATCTATTGGGACTGTCTTTAGCTGGTGAATCCACAACTTTACGCAACAATTCAGACTTAAGCCAATAACCCCTCAAAAGGATAGCACTCTTACTTAATTTAAAGTGCATGGTCGAAAAATAAATACAATGCAAATTAGGACCAGTACGCTTCAAAATATTTTTACCCAAGGTATAGATTTATTGTTGTATGACACCAATGTTTTGGATGTCCACCCTGAAGATTTTATCATTATATAATAGTAGAATGGATAGTGGGTGTTTGTCCAATAAAAAACAGTATAGCCAAGTATTGGAATCCTCATCATTTTTGCATCTTTGGACTAACAGGTAGTTTAAATAGAAGAGAATACAAGAAATATGTCCTCTCTTTCTCAAGTCTGAGGGGCTTATTCATGAAAGGACTGAATTCATGTCGATTTGGCGCTTTCCGATCTTTGTGTATGCATCAGACTGTGTGATGTGGCTAATTTGCAACCAATTCTGACACTTATGATGGTTGGCAACTTACAGAGATCTTTGCATCACTTTGCATGAACAGGTAATTTAGTATAACATCAAGCTATGGAGGTGTACTGTGTCTAATTTGCCAGATCAAAGTGGCGAATGAGGGAGGCTGATTTTGCGCCTGTCGGATTGTGGCAATCTGAAGAGATGAGAATTCATTTCGATGACCAAATTCTCACTTTGGTGAATAAATTCCAGAGTGTTACTTATTCTCTCTCTTTCCAGTCTAAAAAAAATGCCCCAGAGAAAGAACGAAAACATCAACGCGTGTGTTTTGTGTGTGTGTGTGTGTGTGTGTGTGTGTGTGTGTGTGTGTGTGTGTGTGTGTGTGTGTGTGTGTGTGTGTGTGTGTGTATGATGCCCCTGCTGTGGCCCCATTCACCCAGTGTATCACTCTTTTTGCAAGGCTTTTCTGAAATGTAATTAGAAAAAATATCCAAAGTTTGCCAGAAACAAAATCTTATTTAACTTGTAAAGTTACTTCTAGTAGCGTATTACAAACTCCATGATTCATGCTGACACACAAAGTAAATAGGTTGAATGGAATATTCACTCTACGTGACTTCAGGCCCCTATCTGATGCATGGAATTTACAGCATGCAAATCAATCAAGCCGTTTCTCCCAGCTTTATTTTCATCATGAAGCCCTCCTCATTACATAAATGGAGCAGCTGGTACAGAATTGTTTCTGTGGGATTTGATTTCCGCAGGCACGCATATTATAGCTCTGAACACAATCCATGGCTGTTTGTAGGAAAGGTTCTTAGATTACTTGTTTTTCTTTTCTCATATTCCCAACAATTTAATGCAAAAAAAGAAGTATGAATTAAAAAAAAAAAATCATTAACTCTTACTTCTATATAGAGGACATGAAGGCTATGAACGCCAAAATCTTGAATGGGAATTGTGGGGGTCAAAGGATAAGTAACATTAAAAAATATTTACTTTGATTTAACAGAGAGTTATTCCAACAACAGCACTGCATCAGTGAAAAGCCAGACTGCATTGCCACTCTAGCACCCACTAACACACTTTTGTTGACCACTAAATGTGATCACTGAATGTTCAGGTGAGGGAGCGACCACAATGCATCTGGTATTATGAGGTAAAGGGACACTAAAGTAATAGGTAACAAAGAGGCCACCCTGCACGCTAAATTCCAGCCAGCCTGTGCTTAGTCAAATAACTCCTTTGTTAAAATAACTTTCTTACATTCTGGCTCCCAGACTACTCAGCTTCACACTGAGGAAGAACAACTCTAGCAGTGCAAAAGGTAGGGAGCTTAGGACCAGGGCTGCCATTAAAAAAAGATGGGACCCAACATATTTTTACACCACCATTTACAATGAACACTGCTCAGCCACACCCACAACCACAAAAGGCCCAGGGTAGTTCTACTGGAGTTATAGTAGTGGTGTAACTGGTCTCACTATTGCATTTTAGCCACCACTCAATGCACAATGTTTCATGGGTAGGACCTCCCATGTCCTGCTGATTAAAAATGAATTCTTACTTCTGCATTATACAGAGGCAAAATGCTATTTGCCACTCTTTAAATACAGCACAAAACTTGACTAATCAAGCTGCTGTCGAGCAGCGGCTAGAGTTGATTGTCTATAAAACACACCAAGATCCTTTTCCATCAATTACTTTCCTAAGTAGGTCTCTTTAAAGGTGTCATTTGCATACAATTTCTCAGGCTTAAGGTGCATAACCTTGCAATTATATACATTCAACCACAACTTCCACATTGATGCCAATTCCACTATCTTTTTAAATAGTCTTGCAAGGAAAACACATCCTGTTTGACTTCTGTCTCTGCAGGTTTTATATCATAAACAAATAATGGAACAGTGCTTTCAGTTACTTCATCTAAATCATTCTTAAACAAATTACAGAGAAATGGTAGTTTATTCTATAATCTCTATTTGGCACTAAATCAAAAGCTATCATATAAACCAAGTGGCTCATAACTAGAGGATGAATTATAATGATGGCTTAAGGGACACTAAGCCTTTCCAAACCAAGATTATTTGGGAGAGTAATGCCTAGCACTAGCATTTAGTTTACCACTAATTCATAATTTTAACTTAAAAAAACTGCTCACTCTTCAGTGCACAGAGAAGCATGCTGGGTAAACTGATGAGACTTCAGTCTGATCTTTGGGCACATGACTCCTGCAGAGCGCTATATATTCTGCGCCTGTGATCAAGCTGGGGGCAACAAAACAAAGATTAGTTTGCCCAGAAAGTAACTGTGCACACCCTGGCACTGCTCATTCAGCTAAACATAATGCTCTACTCCCCAGAAAAAAAATTTGAAAAGGGAAGGGGGAACAGACTCCAGGGCCCAGTAAATGGCAAGTGGGGCCTTTTCTCTGTGATTTTGTTTACTTTTCTGAGTGTGTTTAGAGTCTATCAAGGGAATTCATCAACAATGGCAAAGTTTACAGGGGTCTAGAAACCTATAGCAACCAATGATGGGTTGTCTTTCACAATTCTGTCTCTACTAGCAATGAATGCTAACTTCTAATTGGTTGCTATGGCTTACTAGTCCTCTAACTGGCCTGTTGATTAATTTCCCTGTGTGTGTTAAATCTATTTACTTAAAGAGTATTATGTTATTGGAAAATGTTCACAGAATGGCTAGCAAATTAATAGAAGGAAGAGAGTCTTGAAGTTATGAAGACAGATTTCTAAAGCTATTTTGGTTTAATCTGTAGAAGAGATGCTTAAGGTAAGATGTTTTTACCTTCTACCTGTAAATGCATAAGGGAGTCATATAAAAATCATTTAGGTTCTTATTTATAAGAAAATGAAACCTCAGACACAGTGGGTTATTGGCTAAAGTCTGAATTGTTTCCTAAAGGTATGAATTGGCCATCTAAAAACAGTCGTAATAGAATGCTGTTGTTGCTGCTTTCTGAAAATATTGTCACAGTTGTAACTTTAATCATGGAAATATTGTTGGGGTCGCAACTTTTAAAATTGTCGCCATCGCGATTTTACAATGGTAAACTTGTCGTGGATTTGCTATGGGAATCCATTTGTTTGAAAAGTTGACAGTTGAATTCTCACTTCAGTCAATAACCCCCATGGGCATATTTTGTAGAGAGGAGGTTCCGCATACATCTGCAGAAAGCTTATTTTCTTGGTGAGGGCAGTAAATAGTAAAAAATGCCCCCCCCCCATCCTCCACAAAAAAAAGAGGGTGTTTTGACATATACAGTTTTTTTTGTTTGTTTTTTTTTAAAGGGATTGATACACACCTTGGCAAGCCATAAAATATAAGGGTTAGCATAATAGGCCTGAGGCAAAATGTTTATTCACCCAATTGTTGAAAATCAGTTACAAAACTTTATTTGCAAAAAAATTGTCATCATTTTTGTTTGTAAGAAACAAATGCAAATGATATTTGTTTTTGGCAATAAAACGATGACGGATACGCTTTGCATTATCTTCTCTTTCTAAATTTTATATTTGTTAGAATCTATGAAGGATCAGTCTGGATTTTGGGTAGGAGGATGCTTTTTCCTTATCTGCAAAATAAAAAAATGAAACACTGTAAGGAGAAAAGACAACATTTGATCTCTCCGGGCTTTGAAACCTCCCTATATCTGATAGAAGATCAAAGGCTTACTGTTCCCTTCCCTCTTTCATAAGCAAACACAGATCGTGTGAAAGCGTTCTCCATGACTACCCTAGTCTTGCCAAACAGTAAAGTTAAATCTAATAATATTCCCTGCAACCATACCGATCTCTCTTCCAATTAATATACTATAGAAGAGATTCATTAATTTGCTGAATTAGCTATTTTTTTCTTTTTTTTTTCAATTTTGTTTTCATCTAAAGCCACCTATTATTTCGTTGGTAAAGAATGTGTTTGTCTTTTTTAAAAGTCTACAGTACAATGGCTGCATTTCTGCACATATTAGAATATGAAAAGGCAAGATATTTAAAAGAAACCTTTCGAGCACTCTCTGAGTAACTCTTGGTTTCAATTCAGTGCGTTATTTTCTTTCACAGGCTCTTGGGATAAAGGAAATGATTGAATGACCGGGTTCTTTTCATCTCTTCATTTTTACAAAGCAAGGAAGTTCCTTCAAAGTAGTCCTTGGGATCTGGAATAGTTTTATAAAAGGTGTTCTACTGTTCTCTTGCTTGCAAAAACTCTTTTCATTCCAGTTAAAATTCTGAAACTGTGGAAATCATGTATGGAGAAGTAAATGGGCACAATTTTAGACAAAGAATGATTAGATCACATTCGTCCACAGTGACATATGTACTTTATCACACCTTACGCTATGTTAACCTATGATTTTCCAGTTTACTTAGGTTGGGCACTGTCTAAGTTTAGTTGCATGTTTTAGGTTGGCAATTTTTAAACTCAAGAGCAATAACATAAAACAAATTAACACTAGTTAATTGATCAAGCATTTGGACATTTCTTTAAAATTAAAGGGGCACTGTAGCGCTGATATAACTGCACACATACATATACAACTCCTTTATACTAAGCCAATTGCTGATACAAATCGTTAAAAAATGTTTAGGGAAGAAATAACAATTGTCATTTGTTTCCCTTAATTAGTTTTCCTGAGAGCTGGAATTTTGTCCTCCCCCTCCCAAGTCAGGCAACATGAAAAGACCTTTTGGCTACATAAATTAAGCTTGGAATGCAGGAGATTACAGAGGGAAAGCTTACAGTCTGGTGGAAACAGTACACACAGCTCACCAAATGAGTAGGAAAAAAAAACTTTGTTTCTGTCTGTTCCAGATGCTTATTCAATCCTACTTTATCCATAGTTGACTATTGTGATCTCATTCTATGATCTTCACAACATGTAGCCACGCACAGGTGGCAAAAAAATACTAGAGAAAATAATTTGACTGGTAGGTTAAATGTGGATTTTTCTTGAAGACTTTGTATCAAATGAAATGTCTATTGTATAAAATAAACTTATTTCCCCAAATTGCCTATGGAAGGACTTTAACGTCAGTCAATTTAATAGAGAAAAGTGGATGCATATTCTTCTCAATTAGCATCAACAAAATAAACAAACCAGATAGATAGATGCAGATAGATAGATAAGGCAAACTTTATTCTCTTTCTGGCATGCTCTTCCTTCTGTACTTAACCACTGCTTGAGAGCAGTACTCAAGAGTCTTTGTCCTATGGTTATACTAACCAATGGATTTCCAATTACCTGACATTTTCTACCAAGCTGTTTGTGCCTGATTCTGCTGGTTACAGCCCAGCTTCATACTAAGCCTGCTTGAAAGGGATCTGCAGTGTCCTAAGGGCCTTATTGACTAAAGGATGAATTGACATGTCAAAATCACCTCACTACAAATCGAGTCATATCACCAAATAGATGCAAATTTACCTCTCCTCTTTACATGTGTAGTGTGGCAAAGTCAGTTGAATAGAAGTAGGATATGAAGTAATGTGGAGTGATGTGAATTCCTCCAGTGAAGTGACATCATCCTCACCATATCCCACTAACTGTATATAAGTGAATAATACATCCCTTTCTATGTCTCCTTACCCTTAATTCATGTTAATTAGTAGACTAATTTAGTCCCAGTCGCCATTGTCACTTTGGAATGAATAATCACCTTAAGCCACATATGGAGCATGAATTTGGAGCACTATGTCTTGCCAACTTTGTGACTGTGACAGACTCCGCCACTTAGTCAATAATAAATGTACCTGCACAAAGTGACGCAAAGTGACACAAAAGACTCTGTAATATTGGGATCATCATAGCTGCCCAAAATTAGATGTATGTTTGCCACATTGCAGAGTTTTCTCAATAAGTGAAAATTTTAAGTGAATGCTTGAGGACATTTGTGTCAAGCTGGACATGGATTAATTGCAATTGGAGTACTTATGCTACTTTTGTGTTTCGAGCCCAAGAATTGAATTTTTATAAAAGTTTAAGAGACACTGTGGGGATCATTCATTAAAGTGTGAACAGTTGTGTAAATGCGATGTGCCGAATTTGCAACCAGTTCAGATGTTTACTCCAGTCATGGACTTATGGAGCTCTTCACATCAATTTGCAATGCACAGGTAATTTGGATATTCAGCATGCGGCAGAGTCAGTCGAGGGAGCGGATTCTGCAAGGTGTACTGCTCCAGATTCACCTATTTCATTTGTGATGTTGTACATAATAGATCTACATTCTATGAAAAAAATTGGTTGTTACTACACAGGTATGTAAATGCAAATCATTCTTTATCTTCACCTGTGGCCACTTCTCCACGCATCAATTCCAGTTTCAGAACCTTAAAGGAACAGTAAGGCCGAAATTAAAAAAATACATTTTATTATACATGCTCATTACTAACTTTTATTAAATATGATTTATTAGCAATTTTGGATGAAATGTAAAATTTCTTACTTGCTGTACAGCTCTTCCATTGCTCAGACTCCAACAGTGCCAGCGAATCTATGGCATCCTGATCATTAGAACACCTCTCAGGTACACGTTCCTCTGCATCTGTGCTCCCAGTGAAGCCCCGCGTTGGCATTTCCTAGATGTCACATGGTGAGCGTGCACATCATCCAGGGAAGTGCGCATTCATCATGTGACTTCTAGGAATTGCCGATGCGGGGCTGCAGTAAGAGCATGGAAGGCACTGCTGTTAGGCGTTCTCCTGATGTGGATGCCATAGGAGTTGCCGGCACTGTTGGATGCTGGGTAATGGAACACGGAAGTGCTGTACAGCATTTCTTTACAGGTAAGAGATTACACTTTTTGTCTAAAATATCTAATAACTCATTTAATAAAAGTTATTAATGAGCATGTATAATAAAATGTTTTTTTTTTATTTTGGCCTTACTGTTCCTTTAACTGGAAATGAAAAGGTTTCCAAGCAGGAGAGATCCAGATCCCAAGGACTACTTGGAAGGTACTTGTATTCTTTATAGTCAGTCTTCTAATAATTTGGATTTGCCAGCTGTTTCATGAGCAAAATAATGATTTTTCTACATTTAAAAATGCTATAATTTTCAAAAACATAAAACATTTCCCTTGAACATAAATGCTATTCATTTCCTATTACCTGTTATATATTACCTTCTTGAAGCCATCAGTATTTAATAGGCATTTGCCTAATCAGCATTGTACTGCACTGATAACCTACCCCTATCTAAAATTAACTGCCTTGTTTATGTGTGTGTACAACTTTAAAAAATAAAAACAAGCGTGCTTAAAGGACCAGTAACACTCCAAAAAATAAAATACTCATTTGGATTGGATTGGCAGTTACTCAAAAACAGCACGTTTCAAAAATAGTATCTTTGAAGTGAAATTTATGAATTGCATTGCTTTCTCTCTGTTCTTATCCTTACTGATAGCAGCCATGTTATAAAACAGACCTCACTCAGTCCCATTGTCTCCTATGGTACTTTAGATGATACATATTCAAGGAAGGAAAAAAATAGAGCCTGAAAGTTCCATTTTTAATGCTAAAATATCATACTTTATAGACACAAATTATATTATTTTTGGAAGCAATAGATAAATAGTAACTATAAATACATATGAGACCTTTTTTACTTTTTGATCTTACTGTCCTCATATTTGTCTTAGGAGCAAAGGGGTTAAAAATGGAAGGAAAAATGCTTGCACATAACTTTCTCTGCAGGGATACTATTTAACACCAAGGAGAAAACCGTGTCAGCTCCCACTTTTGTTGTGGAATGTGCAGTAAACGGCAAATGGAAAAATGTACAGCCACAATTTGGCAGCATCGTTCAGTGGTCCAGCTATTATTTTTGAATGTTTCACTTGATTCATAACCTAATAAAAAAAAAAAAGTAAGCTTTCCCTCTATTGTGCCAAATGTCTGGCAAATTCCGTTTTGACTCTATAACTGTACTTCGCACTGGAGAATTGCAATAGGATTGTTTTCACAGCTGTTAAAGAACCAAAAGATTAAAAAACAGCCAGCTCGCATTTACATAAAGAGCTAGCATTTTCCATTATATTTTCCATTATACTCCCATCATGACGGCTGGAACACAGTAAAAGCTATTGTTAGCCACAACAAAACCACTGGTCATATTTCAAAGAATATAATCACTTTTCCTCTTTAATGATTATATTAGAAATGAGGAGGGGGTGAGTAATAACTGCTGTCTGTATTTTGTAAAAATAAATACAATACTTAACATTGTGTAGGGGGTTATACGCAAGTCTTCCTACGAGTTACTTATCTTTTTACCAGTCTTCCAACAAGGGACTGCTTTCTGCAGGTAACATGTTCAGCCTGGTCAGTGTTAAAAGAATTACTTCCTCATATGAATCATATGGGTGAATTCCTCCTATGAGATCCCACAAGATGATGTCATTAAAAAGCGCCTGCCAATGTCTCATTTATTATGGTCAGTAGATAGTAAGGTCAAATAAGGAGACCATACACTGCTTTCTTTGAGGATTAGGGTTCACTAGCTGAACTGGATTTCTGTAACTTATCAACATGTGTACATTTGAACCAAATGGTACAAATACAGCAAAATTCTCTAACAATCAGAAATGTAACTGTTTAGACTTGCTTAATAGTCCAGCACCAAGTCCATGGTACCTAATTGGACGGCAGGTGGTGTCCAAAATGAGGTGAAAGTGACCAAGCTGGAAAAAATCAAAAAGCGTTACTTCTGGTATACAATTAATTTCAGAATGACTCCTAGAGTTTTTCACTCATCCCTGGACAATCCATTGAGACCTTCAATTGAAAGTAAGTTTTTCTACTCTGGGCATAGTGCGGATGTTAAAGATTTACATAATCAATTTAAAGTGCTAGAGTCTAATATGCAGAAGGAAGTGAGGGTCTGGTGGGACATCTATACCCTTAAGGAGTATCATAAATTAAAACGTATTCCGAGGGGTCTAAGAATCAAGAAAGTCCCAATATGTATACCTGCAGACCATGACCTAGCCACTGTTTGGAATGACACATTAAGCAAAGGCTCTTTGGAACCTATCAACATTTTGATTACATTTAAAGAACAAATCAAATTAATACAAGATCACATACAAACCTTACAACTTGCACTACCCCAAGATGATCCGAGTGACCTGTTCTCTACCTAAGATGAGTAACTAGAATGCAAAATGCAGGACTATGAAAAAACAATAATGGAAATTAAAAAGCGAAAATTCCAGCGTGATCAGACCAAAATCTAAGTCCACGCCGCTGAAACCTATCCTTAAACAAAGGAAGCACAGAAACATCACATTTTCAGACACAAGTGACAGGGACTATCACGCTCTTCAGCAGGCTCAACTAATGACCAGCAATTTTTCCCCTTGGAACGGGGGAAACCTGGAGGACGAGGACACAAGAAAATACACCCCAGGCAAGGAAACGTTGTCTCGAACCAAAAGAGGAGGGCGTAAATGTGGCAGGAGACACCACCAGGAATCAGCATACGCGACGAACAAGGACATGCACAAAGAACTCAAGCTGGTTATTCTAAACCTATCCCAAAGGGAATTTACAGAGGCTGAGACCAAGCTCCTGGAGAAAGGTTTGAACTTTTGCCCCACGTATTTCAATCTATTTAACACCCTTACTCGATGTTAATAAATTTGTTAGAAAATTGGTTTTAAAAAAAAACATTTTTTGAATTGGGATAATGCCAATGAAGTGGTGTCAACAGTTGAGTTTAACAGGGAGGAGGTGGTTAAACAGGGTGATAAAAACAATGTTTTGGATAGTTTTAGTGATCAGACCATGTTAAAGGATCTGACAGACTTGGCAGTTGAAAGTAATGGTAGTGCCCTTAATGATATTGGTCATAGGATATTACGTCCACGTATACCTATAAGATCTAGGTCCGATTTTTACCCAATAAATGCGAGATCCCTCTGCATCACCAAAATTTCAACAGGTGGTGGAGGAGGATCTCACTAAACTTGATGTTATATGTGGAAGTAATAATAATAATAAAACCAAACACCACAATCTGACTTTGTCTGAGTGCCAAGCCTTACGATCTATAAGAAATGATGACACAATTGTTTTTAAGGAAGCACACAAAGGGGGTTGTCTGGTGGTTTTTGACCGCTTGGATTACATCAATGAAGCCTTTAGACAATTAAACGATAAGGAGACCTAAAGAGAATTAAACAGTGATCCTACTCTGGTTTTTCACGGCAAATTAAAGGATATTATGCATGATCACAGGCTTGGAATCTTTGGCAAACAAGATATTGACAGGCTAATTATACAAAAACCTATTAAACTGATTTTTCATCATTTGCCAAAGATTTACAAGCCTGATAGACCACCACACAGTAGGCCAAATGTAGCTGGTATAGGCTCCATGTTTGAGCCCATTGGTTTTTGGTTGGATGTGATACTGCATCCATTGGTCACCCGACTCCCTTCTTATCTTAAAGACACCGCGCATGTGCTAACTATTGTAGATAATATATCACATGGGAGCCGGATTACAGTTGGTTGACCTTGGATGCAGTGTCATTCCATTCTTCCATACCACATGAGCTAGGTAAAAAAGCGGTCCTTTGGTATTTGCAAACCTCATAGCACCTATGATGATACACTAATAGAGTACGTAATACTATTGCTAGACTTTTTGCTAACACACAATTATTTTTCATTTATGGAGCAACATTATTTGTAAATAAGGGGAACCGCCATGGGTGCCAGATTTGTGCCAACATATGCAAATCTTTATATGGGTTGGTGGGAATGGCACTCTGTATATTCTTTTACCAACCCATATACAGTAGGTCATGCATTTCTAGATATTTTAGATACATTGATGATATGTTGTGCGTTTGGTGTGGCACCCACTCAGAAGCAATTCTTTTCATGGAATATATCAATGAAAATAATGTTGGTCTCAAATTCACGATGTAATATAAGATAAATAATGTAGACTTTTTGGATGTTACTTTAAGTATGGATAGATCATTATCATACAGACACCACTATCTATAGAAAAAAGACATCCACCAATTAACTACTCAAAACCACCAGCTGTCATCCACCGTGCACATTCAAATCTGTTCCGGTGAGCCAGTTTTTACGTCTATGCCGAAATTGCACAACGGATGCAGATTTTGAGGCAATGGCAGCGGATTTGAAAGCGAGACTCAAAGCGAGAGAATATCCAAACTATCTCATTGAACGTGCGTATAAACGGGCGCACAATACTGCACGGAGAGATTTGTATCCCCATTTAGCAAATAAAGCGAATTACAAACTACATGATAAAGGTACTAGCATATTGGGGATGAAGGGACCCAATAAGTGTGTATGTAATACTAATGGTGAGAAAGATAAAGATAAAAATAAAAATGAATCTAACAACAAAAATAAAAGTAAAAATACACATAACAATAGAACTAATAAAAAGAGAAAAATGAAAATATACACAAGAGGTATAAGCAAAGGGGTAATGTAGGTGTTTTTGAAAAAGATACATTAACCTTTGTCACGTCATATAGTATGGAATATGATAATGTTAAAAAGATAATTCTTAAAGATTTACCGATACTATATGGTGATGATGATCTTAAAACAGTTCTGAGCAGGGGTGTTAAGTGCGTTCCCAGTAGGGCCGCAACACTTTCTAATCTCCTGCCGCCTTCTGATATAAAAGCGGAAAAGCGTAGCACTTGGCTCAACATCAACGGTAATCAAGAATGTGGTTCTAAGATATGCATGTGTTGCAAATACATGAGAGTGGGAGACTCTTTCCACTGTTATGTTACTAACAAAGATTATGCAATAAGGGAATACATCAATTGCAAAACAAGTGGAGTGATTTATTTGATATCATGTACGTCATGTCAGATTCAATATGTAGGACGTACGACTCGTCCTTTATGTGAAAGTATTAGAGAACATTTAAAAAACATTAAAAATAAGAAAGACACAACAGTATCCAATTACTTCAACACACATAAATAAACAAAACAAATGAATTAACAAATAACAAAAACCAAGACAGAATAGTCTTATGTATAAATTTGATAAGCAACATAATGATTTTATAATATAAGATTATCCACATGTGTTTATCTGTGCTGTTTATTTTAGATATATATAGATATGAAGCCCTATATACTGTAGGTTATATTATGTATCCACACTGCTTATACCTTTTTAAATCACCATGAGTCTATATGTCAGTTCCTTATGAATGATACAGATCTTTATATTTTGTATATTGCTACTGTATGTAACTGATAATACATTGTATCGGTGTATGTTATTACTACACAGCTTTGACTGCTTTATCACTGTTATGTTATAATATTTGTTTAATTGAGATATATACACACACTGTATATACAAACCTCAAAATCAGAAAAGTTGGCACGTTGTGTAAATCGTAAATAAAAAC
>WMED01001930.1:0-25685 GCA_019650415.1 Pipa parva
TGAAGGTGGGATCATGATCCAGGGAATTATTCTGATTGCCATATTTGGAGTCGGGAAGGAGTATTTCCCTTAATATGAGAATAATTGACTCTTGCCTCATGAGTTTTTTGCCGTCTTTGGAATTAACATTGCATAGGCTAAACTGGATGGACTTGTGTATATTTTCAGCCTTATAAACTATGCTATTATGTATATAAAGCTACAAATATATTATATACAAAACCTTTTCCATCTTTTCCATAATAGTGAGAAAAAGTAAAAATACGAAATTAAATAGAAGCAGTTTTGTATTTCACCAAACAGGACAAGAACCATCAACACATAAAATTAACTTATTTGTGGCGTTACCAACCATAAACCGTTATTATTTTTGCTCTTTAATAGAAATTCAACCTCTACAAGGAACACTTCACATACACTCATTATGCTGATTTTCACCCCATAACTATTGCAGAAATCAGTTAAGCATTATTTAAAAAGTCTAAGGTTGTTCATGCCTTTCATCACTTGGTTTATACCTTACATGTAGATGAGTACGCAAGCAAATGGCAGTCATGGGAATGTAGGCATGATGAACGGTTAAAGCGAGCTGCATCTCTTCTTATATTTAAAATGCCTTTATTATTCATAAGTGGATATAATGACCTTCAGGTACAATAGCTTCTGAATTTTTGCTATGTCTGTCCTTGAATAACAAAGCTTTTTTTGTAAGTATAAGAAGAAGCCCTGCTCATGATCAGTTCTGGATGTTCAACATTTTGGACAAACCATTCTTCAGACTTAAAAGCTGTCACTCAGGTTGTTCCCTAATGGTAACAATTACCTTACTTTGCAGCATTTGCTAACAGCACACAAATCTAATTAAATTCTATTGAAATATTGCAATGATGCTAAATTAGGATTACATAGATTTTTTTTTATTTTTTTTTTTTACGTGTGGATATTCATTATCTTAAAGCACAACGGAAAATGCTTACTGCAAGCATAATTCTAATTTTATGAGCCCTTCTAGGAAACTTGGAGAAATTGTAATTTTTATATCTTAATAAGGATGTGCTTGAAAATGAATTTCCATGCTCTGCTGTCAGCAGCTATAAATTAATCTGAATGGGAAGAGAAAAAAAAAATAAATAAAAAAAAGGGAACTGCATTACATTTCCAGCTAAATGTAAAGCATTAATATCAATTCCATAAAAAAAAAATATACTACTCTATCTAGACAAAAATCTGTCTTTTAATAATACAAAAGAAGAACACAGCCTTGCCCATTACCAAGGATAAAAATGTAATATATCTTCTGGATGTACTGTGAATAACAATCTTCTTCAGTACCTGTTTTTGAAAAATCCAAATTTTCAATTTTCTGGATTAACCTAGAGCATGTTACAATCAGTGCCGGCTCTGCCATTAGGCAGAGTAGGCAAATGCTAGGGGCACTGCCTGCCCAGGGGGGCGCCCCTAGCATTTTAATTTTTTTACAGTGCCGGCAAGCTGGAAGGTTACTGCAACCGCAGCTCAACTTTAAGTCTCCCAATTGGCAGCCGTGGCTGCAGTAACCTCCCACCCGGCCGGGGGGAGGGGCATGGGATGGGGGCCACCTAGGGTGCCAACAGGGCCAGAGCTGGCACTGGTTGCAATGCAACAAAAAGAGAGTCAGGTGAAAATTGCTTTTTTACCCTTTTTTCATATGAGAGGAAATAGTTTGAATAAAAATCATGCATTTTACCGTAAATAAAATACCATTATTTAAATACATATACATATGGGCAAAATTTATTAAACTTGGAAAAGCCCATTTAGGCTTTTCCGAGTTTAATTTCACAAACACCAGGAAATTTCTCGCGGTGAGTATCGCGAGATTTGGTTTGATCTATACTTATCGAGAGAAACTTTTTTGATTGAATATTCCCATGGAAATTCGGTAGCCATACTACACTAATGTAAAGTATGGCTACCTTTTCATGGAAATACTCCATGGAAAAAGTTTCTTTCGGTAAGTATCAATCAAACTAAATCTCATGATACTTACCGCAAGAAACTTAATGGTGTTTGCGGGATTAAACTTGGAAAGCAGAAACAAGCCTTTCCAAGTGTAATAAATTTGGCCCATAAATAGAGTTTGCTGCAGTCTTATGCAATGTGTCTTTATCATGACATACATATACAGTATATAGTTAATTGGAAACTATTTCTTTGACAATGTTTAAGTGAGTGATTTTTAAATGCAGTGTATATATACATAGTGAAATGAGCCACCTCTATGATACAGTGGGGTACATATACCAGTAAGGATCTAGGAAAAAATCATCACTGTAATATTGCATGAAATTACTTGTTTCCAATTGTAAAGAAAAGCTCTAGGACCTTCCTTTCTATGTGCTCATTACTGTAGACTCCAGATCTTGACAGGGTAGGGGTATTGCAAAATTGTACAAAACAATAGTGTTCCTATCAAGGTCTCATAAGCCATTTTTCTTCTTGAACTTGAGTTATGATCAAATTATATCAGTACAACAAGAAAAAAGTCAAACACTTTGGTCATGAATCACATAAATATCATGTGTTGATCAATCAATAGTTATCTATAAGGTCTCCCATCTTCCTTTCAAAGAGGACATTGCTCCTCAGATACCTCTGCGAAGTTCAGTGTGGTGCTTTCACCATTAAACTACACGTAAACATTGTTCTGGGCAATTATTAAAATGCACCAAAATATGGCATTGGCATTGATTATGCACAATTCTTTATAAATAAATAAGGTTAAAACTGATTTTTACAATCACAGTGTGAGCTTTCTTTTGTATAAAATATAAATAATACATAAATCACTTCATTCTGGTCAAGAGCTTCTGGAAACTAGTGCTTTTGCCTGTACTTCACCATGTATACATTGTTTTACACATTTATTTCTGTATATATGTAGAAAATGTATACATGCTTTTACTCCATATTATCACATTTATGGCATTATTAATATTTGCAAGTATCATAATGAATGATAATGGCAATTTAGTTTCTCCTGTAAGGGTTTGGTACTGAGATGTAGAGGAGAAGGAGGTTGCTGGTAGAAACTACACTGAACTTGGCGCTAGCTGTCTTTGGGCGCGGAGTCTAAGGTACTCTCCGGTCTTCACCTTTAACCCCCGCAAGGGGGTACTGGACTCAGAGTCTCAGCTGCTGAGACTCTGGTACAGGTGCAGGTATAGGATACTGGCTGTGACAGGATACACATAATCTGGCAATAGCTTTAATCCAAATAACTAACAAACTTTAGCCCCAAAATACTATAAAGTGAATGACTCTTACAACTTAGTATTTTAAATTCGGGTGCCGGGACTGGAGCGAGTATGCCTTATATAGGCAGAGAGGCAGGCATGCTCCTTCCTCCGGGCGTACCAGGCGCGCGCCCCTGTGACGTCATGGCAGGCGCGTCACCCGACCGTGCGTTCAAAGCGCTGGCAGTGCGCAGCGTGCGTGCACTAGAGGAGGAGACCCAGCACTGGAACGGATGCCGGTAAGTATTTCTTACATCTCCTAACTTTCTAATCTTCTTTATATTAATAGATTCACAAGTATTTTGGTCACTTTAGAAAATATATTTTAGGGTAGGATTTAGTAATGTCAGAGGAGTTTTGTTTTAACTGTTAGCAGTTAACCAAGTAACTGCTAAAAGCTGATTGGTTGCTATTGGTAACTCTACTTACAAAATATAGCATTGTTAAACAGCCTCCATACTAACTGAAAAAACAAGTGAAGTTTATGATCTACTATAGAAGATACGTACACTTCATTATACATGGCAATATACATAACTAATTACTGTCTTGACAATGGTCTAGCTTTTAAGACTATGTCGTTATTTCCTTCATTTACTGAAGCTTTCTTTTGTACTCAACTTGTAGACACAAAGGGAGAAATTTAGGTCTTTCCGAGGTTAACGAACGGAATCTTGAATTGTTATCACAAGATTTTTCAAGATCTGGAGATAGAGTTTTTTGAATCTCGATTTTTCAAATTTTTTTCAATGGAAAGGTAGCCATACTTTACATTAGTAGCATGGCTACCTTAAGATCGAACATTTTGAAAAATTCAGATCGAAAAACTCGATCTTTAAATCTCAAAAGAAATCTCATGAGAACAATGTGAGATTTCTCTCAGAAAACCCAGAAAGACCCAAAAATTTATTAAACTCGAAAAAATCCTTTTCGTCTTCTTCAAGTTTAGTCGGGAGAATGCTTTGAAGTTTCTCCCGTAAGTGTCACAAGATTTGCATCATGCTATACTTACCATGAGAAACTTTATTTAATTAAATATATCCATGGAAAGGTAGCCATACAATATAGCTACCTTTCATGGCTATATTTAATTGAAAAAGTTTGTCACGGCAAATATCACACGAGTCAAATCTCACGATACTTACCGGGAGAAACTTCAAATCATTCTCCCGAGTAATTAAACTCTGAAAAGCACAAAAAGCTTTTCCGAATTTAATAAATTTCTCCCTGGCCAGAGTGGTCTTTCAGAGTTTAATAAATTTCGCCCAAAGTGAGTGAGCATTACAAGGGGCGAAATTTATTAAACGCGGTATTTACCGCACGCTCGGTATTTACCATCGCCCGATGGTAAATCCGCTCGATTTACCATCGCCCGATGGTAAATACCGAGCGTGCGGTAAATACCGCATTTAATAAATTTCGCCCAAGGAGTCTTAAATTCTAACATGTATGTAAAATCTTAATAACAGTCACAACTGGTCTAATAAAATGAAAGAAAAGCTTGTCTAAAATATTTTATAGAAATCCAATAACAGATTTTTTAATGGGAACTCATCATAAAGAATTTCACTGCTAAAGTTCAGAAAATGAAATAAAGTAACCCCAACTGCTTTAGTCACAGAACCTTTTTCCTTGTGAAATTTAGAAGAAAATGTTTTATCTGAGGTATTACTGTAACCTCCATGCTATAATGTATTAATAATATTTGTTTGAAATAATCCTCTAAAACGTCAAAAATCTCACTGACCTTTGACTAATGGAAGAAGCAAAATTAATCCAAGAATGTATATATTCAGCAGACAATAGATATGATCCGTTAATCAACTCTTATTATAACAAAAATGTTTGACTTAAAGATTTACATAACCCCTCAATAATCCTTATCAAATATAGCCAATGTCTGGCCTTGATTATTCACTATCATTGCAGAATTCAAGGCATCCTACTTTCTATTTTGCAAAGTAATTCATATTAAATATCTTTTTATTAGTAGTGAATAAGCTTCTTTAAAAAGTAATATAATAAAAGATAAACCTACATTGCTATTCTTCTCTATACTACGGTACCTAGTTAGAATTCATTTTATGAAAAGCTGAATATTTTTCTTTATTATAAAAAATATTTATTAAAACATGCAAAACGTATTTTAATTTTAACTTGAGATAAGCAGTTAATTCTCTAAAAATTAAGCTTGTATGAAATCTAAGATAACTATAAAAGTTGAAAAAAAAAGTCAAAAAGTTGCCAGAATATCGCTATTTATCAAGCCCCTTGAGACAAATTTTGTCACCAAAAAATATTGGCCAGATTAAGGGTGCTGAAAACCCATTATTCTCTATGGGAGATGATTGGCCAAGTTTTTCTAAGCCTCATAATTTTTTGCAACAAAAATGTAACCGATAACGAAAATAGCTGTAATGTAAAAGACACTCCATTGAAATCAATGCAGTGGATTTAATGTGGCAAAATTTTTCAATATCTTTCTTTTTCGGTTGCAAAAAATTTAGTCGCCATTTCATAAATTAGTCACAAGTTGCAACCAAAAAAGTCACCGAAAATGCATCAGGTCACATGAGTCCTCCTCATACTACGGAGGGAGTCAGACAAGACTCCCTCCATGGTAAGTTACGAGTTCCCTACGGCACACCTGACCATGTGTTACGGCACACTGGTTGAAAAACGCTGCTTTAACTAATACATTCTGTATTCATAGAGTGGTCCAGAAAGCCCATTTTGAAAGCTGAAGGACAAGTAACACTGAAAAAATAAAAATAATCCAAACTGGATTGTCATGGCAGTTATTGGACCATCCTACCTGTGGCTCATAGCTACTAGCTTGCAGCACAGGTAAGGCTGTATATTATTTTTACCATTCCACTTATCCTACTTCATGACTGTGGTAGACTAAAGGAGAGCAAGGTCTGACAGATCTCCTTCTACAGCAGACATTTACTATTCCCTGGTGCAGGGTGGTGTTTTAGTGACCCCTGAATAATCAAATGGGTGAAAATGTAACAGTGCTAAATGGACAATCAGGCCCATAAGCCTTAGGGGCTCAACTACACTGCTGTGCCACTGGGAGTGGAGGTTTCCTTCCTGTTTACTTGGCTTTTTAATTTATTTTAGTGGCGATTTTGGCTGACAGAGTAATTTTTGTTAATTTGTTTAGAGATTACCTTTTTAATTTTATGGGTGCACTTTTTGATTAGAGGTTGAAGTGCGTTCAGTAGAATTCTTTCTGCAACTGCAAAGTTTTGCTAAATGTTTTATCGTTTTCAGGCAACAAGCACAGTATTTACTTAAAAATGAAACAGTTCGCATTGATACAACAAAAGAGATTAGAGATTACAATAATTGTAATAATCTTTAAATTTTACTAAAACTCTGCCCTGGGTGTAGGATTCTCCAGTGGCAATCGCAGCATGGCAGTCATTCAGAAGGGAATACAGGCAAAATAAATAGAAAAAAATGAAAGACAATATATAAGACAATCGTCTCTTTTGGGGTAAATAATGAAACATAAAAAATGGTTTAGAACTTTAGGTACCCAACTGATTTTACACTGGCTGTTTGGGTATGTTTACACTTAGCAGAGAAACCACAACATCCGAATTACTTTAATCACGGTGTTTTGGCCATGGTAGGACACATAGTACACGAACACATGTTTTTTAAGTGAAAAAAAAATCAAAACCAAACCCTTTTGCAAAAAATGTATAACCCCATACAGGTCTTTATAACTTCTAACAGACCTTTAAACACCATGCAATTGCCATAGAAAGACACAGGATACACACACATCTTTGTTTAGTTATTAATTTCAGTTTAAAAAGATCAGAATCCAAGATCAAAGCCTTCGCCAAAAAGTTAAACCGATCCAAATCAGGACGAAGGAATCGGAACCAAAACCACCTGAAGAAGTTCTGAGGACATCTTTATGTTTATTAAAATGTTCCATAAAGAAGACAATTTCTGTAATGTTACCTTATGCAGAATTAGTGGGAAATTTCCAGAGAATATGGATGACTGGATATTCCCTTTGGAACAATTAGTGCTCCCTGGCTTTCTGTGTTTATGTGCACCTGCCCCAGATTGCAGTGAGATGAAGATGATTGTAATCAGTGTGCAATGTTATTTAGTAAAATGCAGACGGCCCAGAGGAGATTCATTTCAGAACTACATTTACTTGGTGCATCATTGCTTTGCAAATTCCTGGAAATTAGATTCAGTTTTTATTAAATATAAGAGGAGCAAGAAACTTGTATAAAATTTCACATACATGCATTTCTGATTTTAAAAACGTTAAAGTGAAATATCAGATAGTGCCATTTATTGATTAACCTGTTCTTCGCTGTGCACTTTGTTGAGATTATTTATTTATACTGTAGTAGTACATAATAACATTTTACCCCCCTTGACTGTATATACTGTGTGGGAAACTAGTCAAATGGTTGGGGAGCAGGTAGCATAATTTAGCTAATGAAACCCCTAAGTATAGCAACAACCGCCCCTTTAACACCCAAGCAGACAGTTAGTCAGCAGTTTTCCTTTAAGCACAATTCATGTAACATTTAGGGCCAGATTCACCATTCTGCGAAGTGAGCCGCGAAGCCTTCGGCTCACTTCGCAAATGGTGTTATGCGCATGCTGATGTCCTGAGCGCGGCTCACTTCACAGAATGGTGAATCTGGCCCTTAATGTAGAGAAAAAGTCATACAAAAATAAACAGTTGTTTTACTCACAACACTGGTACCAATGCTCTGGTCTCCTCTTAGCAGCGTCTGATACTGGAAACAGCAGTCTCTATCCATCAGCAGCCTTTTGTCTCTCTCCATATAACACAGCATCACAGCATATATACACAGGGAACTGGGAAGCCTTAGCCCTGACCTCAGGACCCTGGCTGAGAGCAGGATGTCCACCTCACTTTCTGGGGGCTACCTCTTCACTTACTCCTGTTGTGACTTTGGGCTATCGTTCTCCTAGCGTCTACACTGGCACGCACTACTGCACCCTACAACAGTAAGTAACCGTATGCTTACCTCTAAGCTAGGGACAGTCTTCTTCCACAGGACTCCTTCCTGTAACATCCCCCTAGTGCTGTCTACCCCAGGAATGTCTTCAATCTTCAGTAGCACAGCTATAGCAATAGCTCTGCAGGACAATCTTGCCCTAAGGCACACCTAGAGGTCTCCTACTTTCAGGTACCCTTTAACACACAGCAATATCTCTTACTGGGTGGAACCTCCCCTCCAGCAAGCTGGGGAAGAGTGAACCACTTTTACTAAGATGCATATTCTCTATAAAGCCCCTTAATTAGTAACTCAGCTCACCTGAGACACAGGTGAGATTTCTGGATTAACTCTTCCAGAACTGGCTGCTGCTTTTTTCTATACTATATGCTGTACATAATATTACACAGAAAAATGTAAAATATATCCATAATACTGTACATATTACAACAACTTTACAATACACTAGTTTATACAAAATCAGTGACATTTTATCCCAATCTGCTACAACTGAATAATGTATTTGCTTCTCTAGATGGCCATGCATCTCCTAAATATGAAACTATGCATGAGTTGCATGAATATCCATCATTAAAAGTAAGGTATGGCTACCCCAGTCTTTCTGACTAGTCCATATATATTCTGAACGTGAGAAGTGTATGTGTGAACCAATGAATGATGTTCTGACTGAGTTATACAGAGCCAATCAAATACTGTGGCTTCATGGGTTACTTTGATGATTCTGTGATTTAAACTTCTCAAATAGGTACATAAAAATTTAAATATGCTAATTATAATGACATTCACTGTCGGATGGAAATGAAGTACAGTATGCTCACTGTGTTCACAGAATTTCAGACATATATTAAAGTGTTTAACATATTTTAATCATTTTGCTCCGTGACCAAGCAGCACATCAATAACACTTTACACATGCAATTAAACATGTAATTGATTTCATTCAATAGAGATAATAAAAATTTACAATAGATACTTATCTTTTATTGGGCTAAATAATTCCACAAGATTATGACAACAGAATATATATATATATATATTCACAAGTGGGCTGAGAGAACACATGGAAAATTAGCTTTTTTTGTTAATGGTAATCAATAAATAAAAAGTAAGAGAAATATTTACTTAATGCCCTTTTTGTTATGAGCAGCATGTCAATATGTTGACATCACATCAGTAAGCTGATGTCACATGATTGTTTTGCCCTCTAAAATAGGCAGTTAGCGCATATCAGCTTCCTGTGCTTAATAGCAAAATAGCTTTACTTTCACTCTGCAAAATGTATGGTACTTCTTGTGTTTCCACACTTGGTGATTTGCCTGCTCCTTCTGCTCCTGTAATCATACTTAACTTTAGAACAGAGATACAGTCTATCTTTATAACAGAAAGATATAGAGCCTCATTTTAAAGTGTAAATAGTTGCATAGAACTATGAATACACATCTATTCACCAATTCCCTATGTTCGCTTATTGAATAAACTCTGGGAAGTGTTGATTGCTGCTGTCTGCTTGTTTGACAAGTGTATTCACCACTTGGTCAATAGTGAGAAGGGAATTTGAGTCTATTTTGGCATTGCAACTCTAATTGTAGCAAGGTGAATTCGACAGGTGAATTCAACAGGTGAATTCATCCTTTTAACGATGAGGCCCGTAGTCCCATAGCCTACCACAGGTGATGGTCTACAAACCAAGCACCATTTTTATAAGTGCAGCAGGATGAGAATATTAGCACATTGTTTAAAATAAGACATGCTAAGACAGAAATTTGCTTTAAGGCTAATGCCACACAAGGCTCTTTGTTGCTGCACAGTTTTTCCACAGCAACAATATGCCCCATGCCAGTCCCCCATTGTCAACTTGTAAACCACAGTTATCCTGAATGAATTTATGGCTGCAGAAGGTTTGACTCTGACATATTCTTGTAGCCATATTTTTGATCAGTACCATCTCTATTTCCATTAAAGTCAATGGGGCTGCTAAAATATGCTTTATCACCCAAGGAGCCCATTGCGGACATTAGCCTAAAGCAGCAACGTCTTGAAAGCAGCACCACCGATGTTTATGGATGTGGCAGATGTGAAATAGGTTATTGAAAAATTTTGAAGCTTTTAAAAGAAAATGTAAATTGTACAAGACAGTCCTACAATAACAAGAGTTATTATGATATGGAAAATGAAGGTAAAATAGAACTGTAATCTAATACTGTTTTGCTGTGACTCTGAGAGCTGTGACTCACTGGGCCTGCTCAAGGACATCTACTGTATGTGACTCACTGGGCCTGCTCAAGGACATCTACTGTATATGACTCACTGGGCCTGCTCAAGGACATCTACTGTATGTGACTCACTGGGCCTGCTCAAGGACATCTAGTTTACATTCTAGATAACTTTTGCTTTTTAGGCAGTGGCAGAACTAGCCACTCCTGAGCCATGGTGCAGGGTCAGTGCCGGGGACCGTCCCCCACATTGCTACCTCCTCCCGCACCCACAAAAAAGATCAAACCACTGAATCTCACTCCCTGATCCCCCTCATCATAGCCTATTCCATACCCACAAAAATGTTAAACCTCTGCAAATTTCTCCTTCAGAACCCCTTGGCCACAGGAATGTCACAGTGGTCCTGACAAAGTGGTTAGACCTCCTTCACAGGCTCTGACCCAGTCACAACCAAGACCATTGCAACCCCTATAGTCACATCCTTGCTTTTTTAGGCAGGGAATGATTAAAGTGAGTGAAACCACAAAAGGTAATGAAAATTGCAAAAACTAAAGTGTCTAAGTTAGTAAGTGGTAAAAAAAAAAAAACTGGAAAAAATGTTAAAGCTTGATAAATACCCCCTCTTTAATGTTTATTTTATTGGGTGCCTTTCAAAGAATTGCATGGTTAAATATTTAATGAAGTTTCAGCATGCAAAAAGAATAGGGATGTCAAAAATACACATTGAATCACATTTGCTTATTGTTCCAGAAATGAAGCAGGTAAAGTGTCTGACATCAAATCCAATTTTCCATTCCTGCTCATCTAAATTGGATCTTAGCTGCCTTCTGATCATACAAAGAAGTAGAAAGACTGTTGTTGTTTTGGCTTCACTGGCATATGCACAAATTTCAGATGCTAAAATGTGTAGCATAATATCATTGCAAAACACTGAGAAATGTTCAAGAAGGCAGTTCATTCTGTAAAGTTCCAAAATAAAACAAAATACAATTTTTTTTTAAACAAAATAAGGTGTTATAAAGTAGGAATGGATGAAACCTGAATGTGGATCGTGTTTAGCATTCACATCGCATAAAATTAATTGATGATGAATTAGTGATAAATTGGTCAGTTTGAACTATAGATGGCTTAACTTAAGCTCTCAATGGTTTCTTAGCATTTGTCAGACTCAAGCTGCAGAAACCCCACCCTGTTTATTTTGTTAAAGTAAAAGTAACAAGAAAACAGGAAACATAATATAATTTATTAAGGAATGCCTGTTATTCTGATATGATAATTGTAAAAAATGTTTGAAATTAAATTCCAGATTTGTAGTGCTTTGTTTTTTTTCCTGTAATATGATTCCAGCCATCTTTAATCTGTTAAATAAATAATCTCCCAGTCTGCCCCAACCAGAGAGCTTACAGTCTAAATGGGAGGAAGACTTACATTCACGGATAGAAGGGTAATAAGAGCTGCAGCAAGTGACCCTAATATGTATGCATTACTGAATAGGGTCAGTTATGTAACGTAGGATTTATAATATACAATTTTGTAGTTTTAGAATAAACACTGATGTTCATGAGTATTACTAGGAAAGACTGGCCTTTGGCTCCAGGTGAAGAAGGCCGCTACTTGAGGGAAGGTGATGGAAGATGCAGTAGTTGCACCAGATTAGAGAGACTAATATGGGTATCTTATTCCTCAGTGGAAAATTTTATAGAAAGAGTGCCCAGAAGATGTTTATTCTCTAACCAGTCAGTGATATCAGCTGTCCTGAAAGAAGATGTACGTTTATTGGAAGCAATCCGCTAGGACACACTTCACATTGCTTTATTTATTATTGTTTCATTTGTATTTATTTGAACTGTTTATATTTATATTCAGTAGAGCCTCCCAAGAATCCCTAATACTGATAATGTGTATATGTCTACTGTCTCATTAAAAGCAGATGTTAGCCTGGGTGAGATACATTAATATGTGTGCTTCTTTGGTGACCAAGCATTTCACTGAGGATCATGTGTTGCATTTGTTATTGGATAAAGAATGTGCATGAGAGCTTCTGGAAACCAATGTGTGTTTTATACTAATACGTAGTATTATTATATTATAACATGTTCTGTCAACTCAAGATAAACTAGACTCTTCCTTCCCTCCTGTAAGTAGGAGGCAGGAGGGTAATCTATACTGAAAATGGGCAGTATATATAGAAGGTAACAGTGGTACTTTTAAACACAGTTTTGTTGATATATAAACCACTTCATTATACAGTCGAACTGCTCTGTTTGGCATTCTACTATGTAAGTAATTGCAAGTCTAAATGAAAGAAATCTCAGTGTTTAATGAAACCAACATATTTATGAGAGAAATATAATAAAGGGAGGTCAAGACTTTTCTCTGTTCCCGTTAACAAGTAGCTGTTATAGTAAAAACAATTTTAAATAAATTGTTTCTATGGTCTCTTTGCTTATGTCAGCAGAAGGGGCCTTGTTTAGATGTTGCTTTTTGACTGTCAGAAAAAGGAAAAGTTAAACAGTCGTGTCACATTCACCTTTACGTTATCCAGGAGCTAGCTGGGATGGGCTCCAGTAAACCCAAAACAACACATACAAACCAAATGAATCTAGGCTGCTCACTGTGTAGTCTCAAAAGGGAATCCCCATTTTATTGTGGAATAAAATGACACAACGTTTTGAGGGGCAACTGCCTCCCTTCATCAGATTTAACCTTGCACTTTTTGACTTTCACCACAAACCAGTGTGTTGTGAAGAGTTTTGAGTTTTGCCATTTGCAGATGACTTTCTGCTTTTCATCCAAAGCCATGGGTGTGTACTTTTACCTGATGTAACCTCTTTACAGCACAAGTAACTCAGGATTAGAGTACAAAACATACTTTCAAATAAAAATGTTAGCATTGATTAGTTTCAGTTATTGCCCCTGCTTATTCTTTGACCTTCATTGTGCAGAAAAGAATAAGTAGCATTCTAAGCATTCCACTAGCTAATTTTAAATTCCATCCAATGCCAACTAGCTTGTGCTCCCCTTATTACTAACCTATTTATACCAAAAAGGAAACAGTACACTGGAGGACCTATTTAAAGTCTTTTTCTCTCTCAATTTCCCATGCTACCAGTGTTCAATGATATATAACTTTTATTTTCCATCCCGGCATCTACAAAAATAATGAATTTGTGTCTATTCACCACCCCAATTCTGCACATTCACCAAAACTCTGCAACAGGGTTAATTTGCAGCGAATTCGACACCTTATGACGGCCGCGGAACTACACACCATTTTGCTTTACTTTGCTTGTGGATGCAAGTGACTTTATCAAGCATTGGCTCAAGACATACTGCTCTGAATGCACCATTTGACATCGCCAGCTCAAAGGTGGTAAAGTAAGAGTTTGATAGTAATGTTCCTGTTTGGTGTAAAGTGACTGTACTCCTGAGAATACTGTCACAAAGACAGCAATGTAAAAATCACTTATATGTAATGTTGGCGACTTTAATACAGCAGTAACAAATGTTACAAAGTGGTGACTGTGTCCTTACTTATATGCAATCCTGCCTATTAATAGTATTGAGACATTACAACATTATTTCCTTGAAACAAATCCACTGAAATCATGGGAAAATTACTGTACATCACTTCACTTTACTTAGGTGAATTTGCATCAGTTTGCATCCTGCTACTGAGCAAATGGACACAAAGGGAAGTGAATTTGCTATGCCTGGCATATGAATAACTCCCATAGTGTTGATCTAGTTATCTTATTCCACATACAATATATTGGGGGTTATTCACTAAAGTCCAAATTGTTGTATATAGGTGTGAATTCGCCAGCTAAAGACAGTCGCAATAGGTTGCTAGGGTCGCAGTTGCATATTTATAATGATAATATTGTCACTTTATTATGGGAAAATTGTCACAATAGTAACATTAAAAAATTCTCGCAACTTTACAATGGGGAAACTGTCGTGGATGGGAATCCGCAGGTTAAGAATTCGACAGTCAAATTCACACCTTAGTGAATAATTCTCATTATATAAAAAAACAGAATGTTTTCCTGTTTCTAAAATAAAAAAATGACTGGGTTTTCCTCCAATCAGCAATGCACCTGTAGAAAGAACATACAGTGAAGGACATTGGAGGAGGTCAGTTGGGAAAGGCATACTGTAAGAGGAAACCTAGGCTAAGAGAAAAGAAGAGAAAAGAAGAGGAAAGAAGAGGAAAGAAGAAGAGGAAGTTCAAATAATGTGCATAAAAGCTGGTATTGAGAATGAAAAGGAAGTGAGTGAAGGGGTTTAGTAGAGAGAAAGTAATTATCAAATGCAATTTCATTGTAATTAGGAGCAGTCAGGGTTATAAATTAACACAATTTTTTTTTTTAAATTAACACAATTTTAAAGTATTATTATAGTATCCATTTACCCTCCGGTCATGCTGGTAATTGCACAACACTGCACCCAGTTGCTCATCATTTAAGCTGTACATTGCACCTAATTAAAGTTGCCCACTTGTTTCCAGAATAAACCAGTTGCCCCACTTATTAACACTAAACTGGTCAAGTTGAATGGTAGTTGGAGCTGCCATTCTTTTCTGGAAGAAGAAACTGCTATGGGCTATTACAGTTTGGAAGCAGCAGGTAGAAAAGACCTGATTTCCCACTGGTTTACTGTTTCAGTGTGGGAAGGTCCTTGCAGTTCCCAGTTATTTAAGGGTAAGGGCCATTGTCCAGTGCGCTCCAGTGAAATGCAGTGAGTCTGGTGCTTATTCATGAAAATTCGAACAGCCGTGTCAATGTCCACTTTGTGTGCATGTGCACAGGTAAGTTGCTTATTCATTAAGCATTGGTGTCTGTAGCGAACTTGAAAACGTGTAAAGTGTCATATTCACCAATTTTACTTATTAAAGTAGGGAATTATGGGCCGACGGCAGGGCTGCTACTGTACAACTGAATATGCCACACTACACAAAGAGACAACTACTGACACAGTCACTTCTTTGCTAAGGGAATACCCTGTTTACTGAATAAGGAGTAGAGAATTTAAGAATATCAGAGAGTATTGACCCAAAATGATGAGAATTCACAGCTGAATTCTCACTTTGATGAATAAGCCCCAACTTGTCTTTACTAGTAGTTCACTTTAACACTCTTTCAATAGTTTAATACTTCCTAATATCACTGGAGATCTGATATTTTCCTCATAAATGTTGCCTTCAAGACCATAAACCATTCTGAGTAGCAGGAACTTATTTATATGGATTTACAAGGTAGGCAATCTTGCTTTAACCTAAAAGATTTATGGCTCCCCTGTAGGTGTCCAAAATCATGGCAAAATTGATTCAAAACCAGCCATCCTGTTTCTGCAAGCCTTATGTATTTCTTATTACTTAAATGTCAGTATAGCAGATTGTTAGAAGTTATTGGTCAATTGCAAAAATCAGCACTACACAATAATCTTATAGTAATCATTTAAGACTGCTGGTGAAATATAGCTGAAGGCTAAAACTGTATAAAGGGAATTGAAATGGTATTGTGAAAGTTCAGACTTTACATTAGAACATCTGTTCAACTGAATATAATGGCAGAGCACAGTATTATTTAACTGGCAAACAGAATGCCGAGCATTTAGACCATCACAGACACCATAACAACAAATATTTTGCCCCCACCTCTTATCTCTTGTAAATTATACCAAGTGTTTGAAGCAAATCATTTATCTTCATTTTAAAGACATAGTAACTCTATATTATTATGTAATTAAAGGACATTTTAGCATTCTATAGATTCTTCCAGAACACAGACTTAAAGGAACAGTCAGAAATGTGTGTTGTAACTGCATTATAAAAAATGTGACTAATATACTTTATACTTTACTTATATACAATTATTTTATACAGTTTTTAATTATGCCTCCTGTGTAGCCATACACAGTGCTTCTGTGCATTTCTTTCTAGTCAGATGGATGCAGCATTCTTTTGCCACTGACATAATGGTGTCTTAAGAAAGTCAAATGTAATAGTTAATGAAGCACCATCGGCAGTTACAATAGTTACAGCTTGTGGCACACCTCTGTGCCACAGTTTTTACTTTTAAATTACTTTTGTGCCTGCTTTAAAGAATTTTTGAATAAAGTGAATTTTTTTTACTGCTGTTGTGCCGGAGAATTTTTGGAGATTTCATATAAAAAGAAAGTCAATGTTTCAGGGGGTTATTCTCTAAAGTCTGAATTGTCACATAAAGGTGTGAATTCGCCAGCTAAAGACAGCCTCAATAGACTGCTACTGTCCCAGTTGTGTCTTTATAATGAGAATATTGGTCACAGTTGCCAAGACCCACCCCTTTCTCTCTCAGACCACCACTAACACCCTCTTGCATGCTCTCATCTTATCCCACTTGGACTACTGCAATGTTCTTCTATCTGGCCTTCCAGTGTCCCACCTTTCTCCCCTCTCCAGTCTATCCTAAATTCTTCTGCCAGAGTTCTCTCCCTCTCTCTCCTGAAGGGATAGCCTTTCTAAGAATCTCTCTCTGCTCCTTGGCTCCCCGTAAGAAAAATAATCATTTACAGTGTACTCCTTTTGACATTTAAGGCACTTCACTCCACTGCCTCTCCCTACATTTCCTCATTCATATGCCCGTACATTCCTCAACATCAACTGCACTCCTCCCAAAATAACCAGCATTGCATGCCAAGCACCAATACTGCCCTTTCTCATATTAAACCCTTCTCTGTTTCTGACCCATATATCTGAAATTCTGTACCTCTTTATCTTCGCCAGGAACATTCCCTCTGCATTTTTAAAACCAAACTAAAATCCTTCCTTATGAAACACTAGCTTTGTTTTTTGTAAGTATTGTATTGTGTCCTTAATTAACTATTTATGCTTAGCATTTATATATTTATATGTATATATATCTTTATTCACTTATTTATTTATGTATTATAGACCACTGTCCCAGTTGTTACAGCTTTTTTTACAGCTCTTTTTACCCTTCTATCTGCATATGTAAGTCTTCCTCCCACTTAGATTGTAAGCTCTATGGGGCAGGGACCTCCACCCTTTTGTGTGAATCACAGCCTGGCACTTAAAGTTGTAATGTGTAATGCACTTTTCCCATGTCTGTCTTATACTTGTATTAATGAATTGTACAGCGCTGTGTAAATTTTTTGTGCTTTATAAATAAAATTATATCATACATACATACAGTTGTGACTTTACTATGGAAATATTGTCACAGTCGCAACTTTAAAATTCTTGCAGTTGCGACTTTACAATTGGAGAATTCGACAGTCGAATTTGGACATTAAGAGAATAGCCCCCTCTCAACCTTTTCTGTAACAATTGCTTGTGCGGGCTAAAGTACACCTTTAAGAATTAAAAAAGAAAGGTGGATAAGAGCCTAAAGTTTCTGATTGGTTGTTTGGAATTAGCAAGCCTGCTAGTCCTACCAAACTGAACTGCTGAAGAAGAAGTAGCTGAGAGAGGGAAGGAGCTTCAGTACCAAACTGGCCCTAAGTTGCTAAGGATGGAAATAAGTAAATAATGAATACTTCAAAAATCATTTCTTTAAATTGTATTTAACAGTGCCAGATAGACAGGCAAATAACTGTTGGTCCTGTAATAAATCCTTGAGTTAATTATTTTTACAAGAGGTGCTATATAGTAGATATATTGTACAGTAGAGGGAGCCCTAATTACATTTAGCAAGTCAGTGAGTATTCTGATACAGGAACACACACACACATGAGTATTGCAGTATGGTGACACCTTTTTTATTTTTTTAACAGTTTAGATAGCTTTCAAGAGATCTGTCCTCTTTTTATTAAGTGTTCAAGCAATACTTGATAAAGGGAGGATAGACCTCTTGAAAGCTTTTCTATCTAAACTGACTGTTAGTTTTTGCATCTGTGGACTGACACGACCATTCTATCCTACCATATATATATATATATATATATATATATATATATATATATATGTGTGTGTGTGTGTGTGCTTCTCAATAAATTAAAAATCAGCCAATAGTTTTTTTTTTAGTAATTCAATTCAAAAAATGTAACTCATATATTATATAGAGTCATTACAAAAAGAGTGAACTTTTTCAAGTGTTATTTATGTTAATCATGATGTCTGTATTTTATTTTTTTTGAACTGTACAGTGCAGCATATGTTTGTGGTACTTTATAAATAAAATTATACATACATACATACTATATATATATCCACCTGGATTACTCTTGCTAAATACTCACAGAATGCCTTCAAATATCTTATGGAGTCCATAACTCAGTGGATCTATGCTATTTTAGCTGCACAAGGGGAATCTATACAGTATTATTCAGATGGTTTTACTGTTATGGCTAGTGGGTGCTAGTGGGTGCAAGCAAGAATGAAGAATTTGTAAAAATAATGTGAGAAAGCATTTTTATCAAAAGAATAGTGACTGATTGTTGAAGTACCACTTTATAGAAGAACTAAAGTACTGGTATGTCTAGGGCTGAACGAGCAGGGGTTTTCTAATTATTCTTTCTGATTGATGTCTTTTGTTCCTGGCTGCCTCCTCCAGTTGAGTTGATTCAAGATCCACCAGTGATTCTGGTCTTCTCTCTTTTTCCTGGTGTTTACAAGTGCATTAGCGGTATTGGGACCTAATACTGCTTCTACACATGCTTGCTTTGGCTATGATGGAGAAGGGGGTAGACCTGTAGATACACTGTGATGCTGAAACTTGCAGGACGTAGAGCTGCTGTAGCAAGGAGGAGAAGGCAGTGGGGCACAAATTACATCAATCGGTAAGCGTATTTAACCACCCAGTGTACTTCATCACTAGACATATGAGCACTTTATTGAACCTATTATTTGTTACATTAAAAAAACAGACTTGGAAATTTAACACATAGAATGTTGCTAAATGCTATTAATTATTCTCTCATTAACATCGTTATATTTGTTTCCAGGCAGGAAAAAAGTTTTACAAATACAGTATGCCCCATTATTGCCTGATCTACAAAACCATATGCCATGACTTGGACACATATGGCATATTTATCAAATGGCTCCTTAATCACCATATCACGCCACAATACTTATGCATATTCATTGTTCCCATCGTGATAAATGACCTTTATCACTGTACAATAAATGTTGATGTTAAATTTACAAACCTACTATATAGGCAGAGGCATATTTATTTAACTATCATAATGTTAACAAGCTAATTCTCAGTAATATATTATCACTATAATAATTGTGAGATTTACTTGTTAGATTTGGTACTCTGTAAGTTCGAGACCATCGTAAGTGTCTGAGAGGGTTATTCTCTAAAATCCAAATTGTCACGTAAAGGTGCGAATTTGCCAACTAAAGACAGTCACAATAGACTGCGACTGTCACAGTCGCATCTTTATAATGAGAATATTGTTGCTGTCGTGACTTTACAATGGAAATATTGTCACAGCCGCAACTTTAAAAATTGTCGCAGTCGCGACATTGCAATGGAAGAATTGTCGCGGTTGCAGGTTTGCTATGGGAATCTGCTGTTTGAGAGTTCGACAGTCAAAATCGGACCTTAGGGAATAAACCCCTGAACTGGTCACGCATTTTCCACATGGCAGAGTTTGATGACTACATGAAGATCAGGAAGTGCTGAATGTACATGGATTCTAACTTTTACTTGTCTGTTCTGACTTTCATCAAAAGTCATTTTGTACTGGTAGAAGTTTTTCAAATGCAACAAATTTATTGAGAGAGAAAAATAAAAACCAGTTGGAGTTTGGTATGTTCTTATTGCCCAGATGTAGTGTGATTGTAGTTATTGTCTCTTCCTGACATTTGTTAAAAGGTTAGTTGGAAACCTGTAATATACAGCTGTATGTGTGAACGCTGCTGGTTTTACTCACCATTATTTTTAGGGCACTCTGTTTGTAAAAGGCATTGTATATAAATATATTGCCAGTCTCTTTTCTTTCATAACACATATTTTCTTTTCTTTTTTTTTAATGCTGCCAAACAATCATCTAGTTTCTTCTGAAAAAAACGAAGGAAAGGCAAGAAAAGAGTAGCAAAAGTAAAATTAGGCACACCGCAATGCTCCACTTTCTAGGCAATCGCTACTTTATTTGGTCATTAGGTACTTTGAAAATAACACTGACATTTATTTTAGTCAATAAAGCTCTTTGGGAAATTTGTACAGGGAGTATGAGTGTTTCATTTGCGAAGAAAGTAAAATCGTGATGGCTTTGATCTAATATGGAAATCCATTACAAAATATAAAAGGCAATTGGTTTAATAATAAAACAGGCCTCGACAGAGGGAAAAATGCAGTGATATATTTTGTAGTTTTTACTGCTTGAAGGAATAAAGTAATGGTATTTCGCAGGCACAAAGACAATCTCCTGTGTTGTAATTTGTAATACAATTTACAATACATCCATCTTTTGGAGTTGGCTTCTCCTGCCAAATTTCTGAAGTCAGAGAATGAACTAAATTCTCAATAGCTTGGTGGGAGAAATTATATATTTTACATTTTGGTGCATGAGGCCAAAAAACACACAATAGTTGATGTATTACTGCTCCTCTTTTCACTTTCTGTTTGACATATGTAGGATGCACTCTGGGTCCTTTGTTGCTATTATTACTAGTCTTTGCAAGTCGTCTGCTGTTTAAACTCAAACTCTCTTTAAAAATCCAATTTAGCTTTTGTCGGGCTCTTGTGCTGTGTAAGATAAAAACAAAAACTTTCATCTCACTCGTATGGGCGAAATGTATTAAACTCGGAAAAGCCGTTTGCGCTTTTCCGAGTTTAATAACTTGGGAGAATGCTTCGAAGTTTCTCCTGGGAAGTATCGTGAGATTTGCCTCGTGCAATACTTTTTTAAATTAAATATATCCATGGAAAGGTAGCTATACTGTATGGCTACCCTTCGATGGATATATTTAATTTAAAAAAGTTTCTCCCGGTAAGTATCGCATGATGCAAATCTCACGAAACTTACCAGGAGAAACTTCAAAGCCTGTCTTTTTCGAGTTTAATAGGGAGAATGCTTTGAAGTTTGAATTTCACCCTTAAAAACAATAAACTCAAAAGTGCTGTTTAATTCATATACACATTATGGTCATTGATCTGATACACAGAGAGTATCTATAAAGGTATTGAGGTATATGGAGAAATCTAATTCATAAGATAATTAATCATGCATTTCTCTGACAGGTGACTTCTGTTGTTTAGCACCATCACTGTAAGCCACACTTTACAGAAATAAATAGAGTAGACAAATTACCTGACAAAGGGACAATCTTTCCCCATTACTATAAAGATTAATAATTGTTAGCAGCAGATTATCCAGATCATTCTCCAGTAGTGAAACAGCAAAAGGAAATTTATTCATGAACAGAACAAGCATAAATTCTCAGCACACAGAAAAACATGTCTGCACAGTATCAGTCTATCTGCAGCAAGCAAAGTCTAAACTGTTTCCTCTTTACACAGAGTTTTTTTTTCTTTTTAAACATCCTAACTTTATCAACAATGACAATATCCCTAGACAAAAGCTCACACATGCAATACTTACTGAATACTTACTTGTTGCACACAGTAATAAGTATTATTCCAACAATAATACAAGTACAATTTCGGAACACTGAAGTTAACTTTAGTAGCGGTAATCTCTTAATTTCATATGTTCTATTTTCAAAAGTTATTTCGGCTTCTTTGACTCTCAGGCCAGGGCAACACTAGTTCCTTTATTGATGAAATGGAAAATTGGTATCTACTGTTTCCTGAGGGATAATCCACACAGGCTGTTTTCTACCATAGACAATAATGAGCCTAAATAAAAACAGCTCTGTTACAAAACAGAGTGACCCTGCCCTAAAAGGTCTGTTATAGATAGTCTAATATAGACACAGGAGCAATGCACAATAAACTGTAGGTAACGTAAATTAAAAGTACAAGATACACCATTTTTAATTGTCAGGTAAAGACAAAAGAATGAAGGTCCCTACACTGTAGCTTAGAATGTAAATGGGAGAGAGATTTACATGTAAAAAGGTGGGTAATAAGGGCAGTAAACAGAAATACCTTCAGTCTATACATGCCAACCATATGTATAAACAACCACTTCAACATGAAATAAGTGAATGAAAAACATGAAAGATGGTCCCATTGACCCAAGAGGTAGGACTGAAGCTTGGTTTTGAAAATATTCAGGGAGTGTTTTTGGCAGTGGTCATGCCTATCAGGATTAACGTAATTCATTTCAAAATGGAGCTCTTTAAGCAACGCCTTAGTAGCAGTGTTTTATAAGCATTGTAAATCATTGTAAGATGTAATTTATAGACATGACTTCCTTCGAAAATAGCACTTCTTTAAGATGATATTATTTCCATTATCTGAGGCATGGCTATATCCCAGGACTTATTGCAGAAATAAGCTGTCTCAAGCTTTGCTAGTTAACCAAAACACTAGCTGAGTAAATATTTGTATTTAGGTGGCAAATAACTGATAAGATGGTTTACCTTACCTGATAAATAAATTACTGTAGCGCTGAGGAATATGCAGAGTAACTAATGGTAAATAAGGGTACTGAGCAATGAGCACTATGACTGGTATGAAACCAGGGTTGCCATTCAATGGGCAGATAGACTGGTTTTCAGTGTAGCTAATGATAACCTGGGCTATTGAAATGCAAAAAAAAAAAAATGTATCGATATATAGCTAAAAATCAATATCGGTAAAAATATCGATGCGGTAATACTGCTACAATTAACATTAATGTCAGTGGGGCCCTATTATATTGATGTCACTGATTATTATGACAGGGACTTAGAACAATTTTACAAACCCATCTCCATAGGGAATAATGGATTTTTGTCACCCTCAACCTGGCAAAATGTTGTATCAGTAAAAAAAAAAAAAAGTCGTAAAGAGCTTCGTAAATTGCAATAGCAGCGAAAAATGTTAGAAAATGGCAAAAAATGGTTAAAAGAAAAATGGCAAAAACAGTTTTCTGATTTTAGTAAATATGCCCCATTTTAATGAGCATTATTCCGTTCCATGTTGTTCTGTTGCTGGAGACTCGTTACCTTTATTTTAGAATGTTTTGGCTACGGGTATTGTAAGGGAATTTACTTTTTATTTGTTATCTTCTACTGCTTCATCTTGTTTGGTTGCCAAAGATTTGGTAATATAGTCCTCCGGCTAGAATTCATTTTTAGCATTTCGCTCTTATGCTACCTCTTTTCCAGGTTGGTTGATCAGCCAGCCATTGCAATAAGAGAACTGTTCAAACTGCGTACACAGAAACTGCCTTGATACATTGTCACTAAAATGCATAATGAATACTTAAGTTGTTCATTAATTTGCACTAAATAGATGCAAAGTGGTGCATAAATACGCGGTTGACATAATGTTGGGAGCTGTGTAAGAATTTGCCATATTGTAGAAATCTTCAAAGATGTGAACAATGTATTTAATTATTCTGAACCCACTGTCAGTTTCACAATTCACACTATAGATATGGGGTATATTTACTAAGACCAATTGGACCATATAGATTGATTTCACCCCATTTCCCTGTCAGTTTTTGATTTCCTGTGATTTTACAAAAGAATTGATAAAAATGTTTCCACATCGAAATAAATTGTTATCAATAAATTTTGATCTGTTTACAGGGGGAAACGTCACAATGCTTTTCTGTGAGGATCCCTTCAGTTGCAGATTGATGTCTTTTTTTTTGATGGGGAAATATTTTGGACTTAGGCTAAATGACAGGACCATCTCCATAAGGAATCATGGATTGACCCCAGCCTGAGGGTGGAAAATTGTTTTGGGCAATAAAATTGTTTTTGAACAGTTTAGTAAATAGGAGAAAACAACAATATGGTTAAATACAGGCTTTTTCTCCTGAATTTACTAGACAAAAAATGTGTTCAACTTTAGTAAATGTGTCCTATATACAGTATATATATCATAAGTGACATTGGCTATTAATTGGTACAGGAACTGATGAACAAGAAGTCATACATATTTAAAAGAAATTCTTTTGTGTGATCTAGCATACGTTTTTAATCACATTTTCCTCCCCAACCGTTCCAAAACAGAGATAAATCATTTTTTTATTATTACTGATTCCACAGAAATATCCCTGAAACCTCCAGACACTTAACCCGACCCGTTCTTCAAACATTCTAACTTGTTTAAATAGAAACTACTTTGGGACAGGTACCGACATTTACTCCTTACATTTAATTTAAGGTTCAAAGTTAAATCGTTAAATAATCTGATATATAATGATGCCATTACAGCTGCTATAAAAAGATGTCACTATATATATATATATAAAAGCTAGATTGCTGTGAACACAGACAAGGTTTGGAGAAATGTAATAGTATTTTTTTTTTTCAGAATTCCACTTTCATATACTTCTCTATTGCTGCTACAAAACTGATAGAAAGTCTGTCAATTTAATCACTGTAGGCTTCTCTGGTTAATACTGGCATTATGTGTAAAATAGGATGAAGTTAAGTACATTAAGTATTGATGTCATGAACACTGAGGCAAAGGATATTACATTTTGTGGAGAGATGAAGATTTAGCATTAGCCCAATATATGATTTTCTGAAGGAAACAAGTATCACTTGCAGTGTTATAATCATAAAGCAAAACTACAGAAGGAAAGAAGTATAACGTGCAGTGTTATAATAATATAGCAAAACTACAGAAGGAAAGTGTTATAATGATATAGCAAAACTACAGAAGGAAAGGGAAGTCACAGTTTCTGTAGCAGCATCAAGTAGGTTTAAAGAGACACTCAAGTTATATTATTTGATCAGTGTTCAAAATCTGTCTATGTGATCACTAAAGTTAACTTTGATGCCTTTAAACTAAGATAAATAGATATGTATATAGCTAGTTAGACAGACAGACAGACAGACATTTAGATAGATAGATACAGATTGATAGATAGATTGAGAGATACTGTAGATAGATAGATACAGATAGATAGATATAGATAGATTAGATAGACAGACATGAGAGATAGATAGATAGATAGATAGATATAGATTAGATAGATAGACATAAGAGATACAGATAGACAAATAGATAGATAGACAGATAGATAGATAGACAGATACAGATAGATATATACAGATAGATAGATAGATAGATAG